>JADLZK010000823.1:0-143219 GCA_015847255.1 Hyparrhenia diplandra | reverse complement strand
AGTCCTATTTATCTTTTATAATTCTTTTATTGCATGTTAGTAGTTATAATCTTTATATTTATGTATAGTTATCATTATTAGTATTTATTGTTTCTTTTATAATTATCATTTATCACTTACCCCTACTATAGTCTAGTTGGTTTACTAAATTAGTAGATACATGATTGTGAGTTATTAGAATCTTTAACCAAAAGCTTCCTGTGGATACGATACCCTATGAATACTCCTAGGAAAAAGCTACAATGATGTTTCTGTGGCGCTTGCGAGAATATTTAATATTCTTATAGCATAACAAACGTCAACAAGATTTTTTTGGCGTTCTTGGGAAGCATCTGGCGTAAAGATTTTAATAATGATCTTGATATCTGCTAATTTAGTATATCACTAGCTTTAGTAGGATTACCCCTGCTTACGTTGAGTTGTGGATTAGACATGACATAAGAAGTCATCGATCTTCCGACAAGCTTCCACAAGGGGTAACTGATCATTCAAGATTCATCAATACTGAAACCCTACCATCTCAAGAAGAGGTCACCGTCACAAGAATTCAAATCATATCTCAAGTGATGAATAAAGAAAGCTGCAAAACCATGGTAAGTATGATCAAAGGTGAGAAAGTCTTACTCATAGACTAATAATTTTTGAGTAGTTATCCTTTTTAAATTATTGCATTCCACTGCATGTTTGCTTTAAATAATCCATTCATTCACTCCATTTAGTTTATGTTTTCTTATATTAAATCCACTGCATGTTTAGTTTCTTTTCATATGTTTATAATTGTTTGCATATAAAAATACAAATAATCCTCACCATGTTCATGTTTTTTTTATCTCTTTTTTGATAAATCTCTATAATGCTTTCATTCTACCTTTGTTTGCTATAGTATGCTTAGGTTTAGAGGTATCTTCATACACCTTTTAAATTAGGCATGATGTTTAGTTTAAAATTAAGGTGTTTTGATCTCACTTTTAAAAGCTTTTCAAATTGAGCGTGGTGCTTAGGTTGAATTGCTTTCCTAAGTCAAATTAGATGTGGTGTCTAGGTTGATTTTTTTTGAAAGTATACTTTAGTAGATACTGGTTATTTTGTTGGACTAACCCCTGCAGGAAACTATCAAATCCAAATTGGGTAAGTCAAGAGATGAACTCATATTAGAGATGAAGCAAGGCTTATGATGAACTCCAAGCAAAAGAAGATCTCATGTAAGTATTTCTTTTAAGTTTATATTTTGCTACAAGTTACTTTTGCCTTAAGCCATGCTAGTATGCAGCTAGAAATAAATGTTTTTATAAAATATAATAAGTAAAAGCTATGCTAAAGTAATCATAGAACCATCTTTTTCTTAGCATAGAGTTGAAAAAAAATTGAATTTTATCTCATCTATTGTTATATAACTTTTTCTTAGGATTGGTGTTTTGTAGAGCTTTTTGTAGCCTTATCCCTACTTGTAGGAAAGGACCTAGTGCTCCAAAGTGTATTTATGTGATTGCTCTATCTAGTCATGCTTCAGTTATCTTAGAACCAAAGTCATAGAGAAGTATTTAGGAACCTTTATCTCTCTTAGTTAGTTAGTTTACTTATTTATTATAGAGTCTTTACTTTGAGTTATTAGTCTTAGTCCTATTTATCTCTTATAATTCTTTTATTGCATGTTAGTAGTTATAATCTTTATATTTTTGTATAGTTATCATTATTAGTATTTATTGTTTTATTTATAATTATCATTTATCACTTACCCCTACTATAGTCTAGTTGGTTTACTAAATTAGTAGATACATGATTGTGAGTTATTAGAATCTTTAACCAAAGCTTCCTCAGGGATACGATACCCTATGAATACTCCTAGGGAAAAGCTACAATGATGTTCTCAGGCGCTGCGAGAATATTTAATATTCTTATAGCATAACAAACGTCAACAAGCTGCGTCCTTCAAGTCCGCATGTCCCATGACCGAGTGAACCAGGCGGCCGAGTACATCGTCTCGAAACTGTCTCGCTTGAACAAGGGGTGGCAGGAAGAGTAGTCCTATTTGCGGAATGACCGCGGTGAACTCCCGTCATACACCGGGAAGGTGGTTACGCAGAAGCAGTTCAACTAGCACTTTGGCCCCCCGCAGGCCGATCAGTTCCACTTGGAGCATCTCCGTGCCGCCATCAAGGATCTGCACACTCAAGGCGTGGATGCGGCTGCGGTGGTTGCTGCGTTCCACTGTCACTGGATATTGCCGATGGCGGATCGTTGCCTCTGGATCTGGCAGATGAAGCCGGATGTGGATCTGAGGGGGATCTAGATGTCCCCGGATCCTCTCCCGGAAGGCGCCCTGTACACCTGGGTGAAGAGGACGTTTGGTGACCAGATGCCTCGAGATCTTCCCCAGATCCCGATGCGCCCCGAGAGGGGTTACATTCGTGTGGTAAAGAGCCCATCTCTTTTAGCAATCTCACTCCCTTTCCTTGTAGATGCCTTGGTTACCATGTTCTTCCTGTTTGAATCTCGCATGGCCACCTAAACTACAAGCCCTCCACTCCCCCTGTCCCTAAAGATCAGGTCCACCATGATGCCAACCGTGCTCAGAATGAGCGCGCTTAGGTGGCGAAGCAGGAGAGGAAGGCGCTGAAGCAGAAGAGGATAGCTCGTGCGCACCGTCGCGTGAAACGTAAGAAGAGGGGAGGAAGAGGAGGATTCGACGGACCCCGAGGGTTCGGACGATTATACCGACTACTCGGATGCCCGGCCCAGCCCTCCTAGGTTTCTGCCACGAAGGGTGTCGCAGACGTGGGAGGAAACGCCGGAGAGCCGAGATAGGAGCCGGGTACCGAGCACGGGCACCGTGGAGGGCTCTCAAGGCTACGGCAGCCAGTCCGAGCCCACCTGAGGTGCGGAATCTTCTGGTCGTCGTCCCGAGTCTCGGGGGAAGTCATCAGCAACCTCCCAGGCTCCTCGCTCGACACCGTCGTCGACGGAGGGCCGGGTGACAAGGTCCTGGGCATCTGCCTTGCCTTGGGCTATTCCCCGCTTGAAGTAAGCTCTTTCTTTTTTGTTGCTTCTTCTTCTTGGGGCATTGTTGTTTGGGTAGGGTGTGACCTCTTTTGGTGTTTCCAGGAAATGCAAACCTAAAATGTTGAGCCTTCGCCCTCGAAAGGTGTTGAAGGTGGCTGCTCAGGCCGCTGCGGCACCCTCTAGCCAGGGGGTTGCTAAGCCCGAGGTGGAGATGGCAGCCCCGAGCCCTTGGCGATGCTTCCCCTGCTCCAAAGATGATCACTCTCGAGTTAGTGATCTTGGATGAAGAGCCTAAGGCCGTAACGGTGACCCCGATTTCCTCCGCCGTGTTGCTCCTGGGCCTGAAGTCCTCCGAGCTCCCGCCTGCCCGAGAGTTGGAGGTGATCCCTCCGTCAGCCTAGGCCGAGATTGACGTGCAGGCACGGCAGGCGACGGCGACGCAGCAGGAGCAGGAGCAAGTGCAGCAGGTAGAGCAGGTGCAGTAAGTGCAATAGGTACATGAGCAAGTACAGCAGGAAAGGGAGATCCCGCCGGTCCTTCAAGTGTCAACCGCCCTGGAGGTGACTTCGCAGGCGATGGACACATCTGTAGTGGACGCTGCCTCGCAGCGAGGAGGTGCGGGCGATGTGGCCATGTCCCAGGCCCCCACGGGAGAGCCCTCGGTGGCTGACATGACCGAGGTGGAGCGCCAGGCGCAGGATGAGGCTGAGGTGATGAAGATGCTGGACTCACCGCTTACCGGCATCCCGACCTCCCCGGTGTCCCAGGATGAGCTATTTGACGCCGCCGAAGCCCAAAGGACCTCGTCGGGGGAGGCGACAATGGGCGCTAGGCAGCTGATTGCTCTTGGATGCTTGGGCGGTGACGCTAGACAAAACCTTTCGAGCCCTCGGCGGGTGATGCGGGTGGTCGCCACCATCCGGGTGATTGGCGCTGCTGGACCCCAGGACTTCTTCTGGTCTCGGTTCCCTGAGGTGGAGACGATCACAGGGCCTCCTCTGACCTCGGAGGACCCACTTGCCTGGGGTGGTCCACCCATCCCCGTGGGCGAGAATGCGGACAGGACTCCTACCGCAGCGATCCATGATCGCCCCGAGGTGTCTGCCTGGCTTGAGCATGAGCAGATCCGGAATTGGGCCGTGGATGGCCTCCGGATGATCAGTGACACCTTGTCGAACCAGTTGGCCAGGACCGACGCGGTGAGTCGGTCAACTTCTTATTGTTAGCCCAGGCTCTGTGCTTCTCTTCTGCATTTGTCTAATGGTTTGCCTCTCCAGGAGTTGAAGAGGGTGGCGCAACAAAAGTCCGTGTTCCTGCGGAAACCGTACATGAGATTTTCACCTCATACGGCTCCTCGTTCAATTCTTTTGAAGGGGTCCTTTTCCTCGGTCGAGAGTCTCCGCCCTTCTTCCACTCCGCCCCGAAGACCAACTAAGACCAATTGAGTCACATTTTCATGTTCTAATTGAACACTTTCCTTTTATGATTAAAGGAGAAGATTGTTCTTTTACCAATATGCGGATCAAATCACGTCTTATAATAAGAAGAAATCTTTCTCGGTATCAATCCCCTTGCCCCTCATTCTTTGAGAATCAGAAGGATCCTTTTTGAGTTTCCATTTCTTCATTTTGAATCTAGGCTCTTCTATCTTCGACCAACATGGAGAATTGGCTGGCCTTCAGCCATTTGCAGGAGGCGCTTGCCAAGGCCCAAGAGCAGACCAACTGGGCCCTTGTCCTCGCCGAGGAGCGTGAGACGCTCTGCAAGGGTGCTGAGACCCAGCTAGTTGCAGCGCGTCAGTTGCAGTTCCTAACGGAGGACAACGCGAAGCACCAACTGGTAGAGCATGACGCCAAGATTGAGAAGCTGAAGGGGTTTCTGGATCGGGCGCCGAGGACGCATGAGTTCGACGTCGCCGAGGTGGTGAAGGCGCGTGAGGCCCTCCAGGCTGCGCAGGCTGAGACTTGAAAACAGTCGGAGTTGGCCGACGCCCTCAACTCCCATGTCCTTAAGCTGACCACCAAGGTGGAGACAGAGAAGAGGAAGGCGGCGCTGTCCGACGAGAGAGCTAACAGGGAGCTTCGGGATAAGCTGAGGTGGAAAACGGCTGCCTAGGGTGAGTGTCTTCTATCTCCCCTCATGTGAAGCTATAAGCCCCATAGTTAAAGGCAATATAAGCTTAAAAGTTGCATTATACACTCTAGCCTAGCGGAGAATTCTTGTTTGAATGCATGTGTACTTGTTGGGCATGAAAGCATTGTAGCAACTCCTGATCCAGTGCTAAGTTTGGCTTTGCTAGGGACTAGCAAAGGGTAAGCTTGGGGGAGTTTTGTTGACACATCTTATCCTATGTTTTGACTTATCAAATATCATGAGAAAAGGACATATATGTGAACCAAATATAGACTTACAGTTTTATCTGACAAAGTTCCACGAGTTTTGGTGAATCTATGATTTTTAGGGACTATACAGGAAAACCGAGGAAGTTGGCAAGAGTTATCAAGCAATACGACTCCAAGACGTGCCCCAAGCGCATCCAACTTCAACCAAAGCACATTATGAAATTATCCCAATGGTTATTTGGAGTACACCATTACGAAGATCTCTTCGAGACGATCAAAACAGACATATGGTTTGCTACAATCCGAGTCTAGAATCAAAAGATATCAAGTGCGGAGCAGTGTTCGGTAAAACGGCCATAACTTCCTCATATGGACTCCGTTGGATGCAAACTAGACCTTTTTAGAAAGCTTACTTAGAGCCCGACGTACCCAGAAAAGATGGGCCCCTAAGCCATTGGCTTGGGCCAGCCAGCCTGGTATTTAGGCTGGCCGACCTCCCCCCGATGCCGCCTTCCATGAGCTTCTGGAATGTTCTTGCCACCGCCATTGAGATGCAATCTACACCATTGTTTAAGGTTGGTTTGATCTGAGGGCTGTGCTTCATCCTATGGGGCTATATAAGGAGACCCCCTAACCCCCAAGGCTAACCCTAATTCATTATCAAGAGAGCCTTAGAGCCATCAGCTAGAGCCTCAGAGCTATTAGTCAGCAAGTCCAGATCCCACGCCCTAGATCCACAATAGATAGCAACTAGAAACCTAGACTAGTTCTAGAGGGAAGCAACTTTTGAGTTGATCCCTGACCAGGTCAAGAGAGGAGTCATCTCTCTCCTTTGTGCACTCTGTAAGTATTTGTTTGCTACACTAGATATGACTTTGTTCTATTTCAATATTATATTCCTGACTATATGTTTGATTGTTATTTATGAATAATGCCTTGCATAGTTAGATTTTCTTTATGTTTAAGCATAGAGTCGTATAGCGCTCATCCTCTAGTGCCAGGGGTGAGTGGTAAACAAAGTGTAAGCGTGGTGCTTATACCTCGTTTCCCTGCGATTGCACCCTACATTCTGGGCCATGTGGTAGCTCGTGGTTGTGACATTACCATTGAATCCTCCGTAGTCCACTCCCTGAACGTAGGGCAAGTTGAGATTTATTACTTTGGAAGGCTTGCTCTGTTCCTGCTCTATCTTAGTAATGTTCACTCTGCTTAGATATACAAGCCTTTCTTGCAAAGATTGTTAGGTGTAGTTGCACTAATCATATTAGCAGTTGACATATGTTTAGGAAATAACTTAGGGATATTTATCTGTCTAGTTTATTCCTTCTATTCATTGAATTTATAGGACAATCTAGTGGCATACTATGATCTACGACTTGTGAGTTATCATCATTCATTATTATTATGTGACTTACCCCTATTTAGTAGTCTGATATGGTTTACTCTACATTACTGGCAAATGGCAAAGCGAGACATCATTATACCTAAGTGCAACCCTTCCTAGTGGTAAAATATAAATACGATACCTAGTTTACTCCTGGTTGAAATGCTACAATGGTTATTCATACATCTGTGCGTTTGCGGATATCAGTTTTCATATATTTATTTCTTTAAGGTAGATTCCAAGTGTTATGGTCAAGAATACCATCCATGCTTTCTCCCATTATTACTGGGGCGTGACAACCTAGTATCTAGTAGTGCCATGAAAAGTAGTAGATGAACCCTCTGCATATCGTGGATGAGATTAACTTCATCCATGATAGTGATATTCGAGCAATATCAAGATCCTTTGTCTAGTGTCATTACTGGGGGTCAGATTAACTCCACCTTTAGTAAATGTCATTAACATATACCAAAAATTGTGGTGGCTCTAAGAATTTGGCCTTTGGTGTGGAAAACTTATTGATAGGAGTGGAATCCATAATGTAGAAGTGGTAAAAAGAATAAAAGGTAAAAAGATAAAAAGGGTAAAAGGATAGATAACAAACTTGGTTCTAAACTAGCATAGCTACCGTTCTACGACAACGGCACCGAACAACTTGTTGGTATAAATTAAGAAACATGAGGAAATATCTACAAGTGAATAGATACCCCTATAGCTTTCACCCCAGAGTATTCTAAGGTATCGATTTCCACAGGGAACGTGAAGTGAACTAGCCAGAAACAAGATCGCCAAAACATAACTAATGATAAGTGATATTTTTGGTAGGTAGAGAGGAAAATCTAAAGTATCTAAGTTGTTCTATCTAATCAAGATCAGGGTACTGTACTTTACTTACTATGGAGCAGCAAGTCCTCTCCTACAAAGATAGAGATAAGGCTGCCAAAAGCTCTATGAAACACCAATCCTAATAGGGTGGAATACAAAGGCCTGACAGAGCTGTCACCTCTGGGCCTACCACAACTAATCAGGGGACTGGGCACAAACTCAGGTAAACTATAGCCTAGACACCACGTCTACACTATCATTTACTACTCTAATCTAGATCTAAAGACTAGAGCACTCAATACGAGCGGAGAACGAGTGTTGGTATAAATTAACGAAGACAAAGAAATATCTGCAAGCGAACAGATATCCCTTATAGCTTTCACCCCAGAGTATTCCAAGGTATCGATTTCCACGAGGAACGTGAAGTGAACTAGTAAGAAACAAGATAGCCAAAGATAACTAAATGATGTAGTTATGATGGGTGAAAGATAACTAATGGTAAAAAGTATTTTTGGTAAGTAAAAAGGAAATCTAAAGTGTAAGTTATTTCTACCTAATTAAAAGTAAGATACTATACTTTACTTACTACAGAGCAGCAGTTCCTTTCTGATCCTCGAACAAAGACTGGGATAAAGGGTGATCAGGAGAGGGTTGCCAAAAGCTCTACGAAACACCAATCCTAACGGGGTGGACTACACAGGCCTTACAGAGCTGTCACCTCTGGGGATACCACAACTAACCGGAGGACTGGGCGCAATCTCAGGTAACCTATAGTCTAGACACCACGTCTACACTAACGATTACTACTCTAGCTATCGCGAATAACTAGAGCACTCAATACGAGCAAAGAACAAGCAAGTAAAATATACTATGAAATTAAATAACTAGAAACAAATAAAGAACCTGAATTAACTTGATGAAGAATCAGATCCGTAGAGGTACAAAGTTGATGAAGAGCTGACAGGCCAGCTTCTCATCAGATCTCTCCACTTCTCCTTCTCTAACTCTCTTCTAATAACTAAATTAGATCTAATGAGATCTAATCTTATCTAATTAGCTAAACCTAAGGGAGAGAGCCCTAGTAAGGACCTCTCTTCTAATCTAATCTAGAGGATAATGAATTTAGGGTTCCCAGGGGGGGTCTGCCCCTCTATTTATAGCCCCAAGGGATGAACCGTGAACGTTGGATCAAACCGACTTTAATGGAGGGCCAAGATTGCATCTGGAGGTCGGTGGGAGGAAGATTCTAGAAGCCCGAGGCGTGGGGCCTCCCTGGGCCACCGACCAGCGGGCCCCACCGCCAGCCGGTGGGCCCACTTGTCATATGTGGGTGCCCCCATGCGGTGATGCTTCTAGAGCCTTCTAGAGTCCCAAATGCTATCCTGTTTCCTTTATTTCAACTTGGTCCTTCGTTTCCTTCATAATTCCATCTTTTTCCACTTTGAATTTCAAATAACTCATGTAGAAATCAAAAATTCACAAAACTGTGGAAATCATTAGTTTCAAACCCTATCTTCTAGTGTTCATGATCTAAAATGTCCTTTATTTATTTATAATTATATTAATAAAATTGATGATAACAAGCATCAACAAACTCCCCCAAAGCTTACCCTTTGCTAGTCCCTTAGCAAAGTCAAACTAAACAGACGATAAGAAACTTGTTTATTATGCTATCATACCCTAAAAACATACCAGCTCTTAACCAAAGACTCTCTCTTTTTTTAAAAGAAAACAACATTTTAAATGATAAATCTTTAATTATGAAACCTATAACTCTTTTCTTTTAAGCAAAAAAGAGACAAAATATGAAGCAAGCAATCTGTATGCTGATCAACTATCATCTTGGAGTTTTTTTAAATAAAAGTTATATGCTTTTATGAAAATTATGGTAAAACATTTTATAACAAGACATATATTGTAAAATCAAACAATGGATGCAAAAAGCTAGTCATACTCTCAAATCAATAATGTGCATAAGTATAAGTATAGATGATAATAGGGATATATATAAGGATGAATATAAATAAAAATTGATTTATAGTTTAATTAAATAAAATGCTTTTCTACTCTTCTCTTCTCTCAACATTTTTAGGAAAGGTCATGGGCTATCTTTTCTTTTCTTTTTCTCTTTTTTTATAGAGCGAGAGAGTTTCAAGCATTGCTCTATCTCTTTTGCTTTAGGAGAGGTGGGGCCTACTCCCCTCGGACTTTTGTCCCTTTTTCTCCCTCCTTTTATTTTTTTTTTTTAGAGAGGTGGGGCCTACTCCCCCGTGAACTTTTGTTCATTTTTCCTCTCTTTTAGAGATGTGGGCTCTACTCGCCCCGGACACGCATCCATTTTTCATCTCTAATTAGAAAGATGTGGGCTCTAGTCGCCCTCGGACACTTGTCCATTATTCATCTTTCTTTTTTTATTTATTTTACATAGCCCATGCCTAACTTATTATGTATATCTAAGAAGAGAAAAAAATAGAGCATTAGATAAATATATTTATTTATTATAATTTATGTATTATTATTGTTTTTATTTTTAGATGATCTCATTGGGATCACATGAAGAAAATTCTGTGTATTCCGAATTAGAAGTAGCATATTTGTGGAGTGGAGATATGCACATTAATGGATAAGAAAACATGACAAGTTCTAAGGGTCAACAAAGCTTGATTAAACTCAATGTAAAGCAACTTAAACTTATTAGCTTTAATGGTTATGATAAGATATATGGATAGTTATTATATATGATTTTAATTTTTCAAAAGATAAAGCTCCAGGACTCTAGTTTCTCTAAGAACTCAGATAACAGCAGCTCAAACTTTATATCATGTCTAGTAATTACTTAGGCTCAAATTATTAATAAAAGAATAGTTTTTAGCATATGAGAGTCTAAGGTTAAGAACTAGGCATTTTAAAAGGCAGAGCTACTATTCATCATTTCCATGCATAAAGATCATCTTTAAAGCTCATATTATTTTAACGCAGACAAACAAACAAGTGTATTTTTTACTTATTTAAAACAAACTTAAAAGATCACAATCTATTATTATATATATAACTTAAACTATTTATTTAACTTTTTATGGTTATGCATTTTTTTATATCTTAACAATCAAACATATTAATAAAAATTAAAAATATAGGAAAGAGGTACTTATCTGGATAAATGGGGTCCTCCCCAAGCTAGATTGAAGTGGGGATATTGTTTTACTGCCAAATGATCATACAGCTTCACTTGGTCATGTCTTACTCCTTATGGCATTTTAAAATCTTGCAAAACTCAAATAAACAACAAAACTTGTGGAACTGGTTAAGCGTTAGCGGTTAAGCCACTTAAGCATTAGTTGTCTAAAGCTTTTAAGATTTTAGCCTGGATCAAATTGTAAGAATTCAACTAAGTCAATTTCTTCGAGATTTTCGGTTTCAAGAAAAACTTTTAAACGTTGACCATTTACCTTAAATGTATTACCTGAATCATTTTGAAGAGTAAGCGCTCCATGTGATGCAACTTCAATTACCTTGAATGGGCCTTCCCATTTGCTTCGAAGTTTACCATGACCGAAGAGCTTCACTCGAGTTTGAACAAGTAGGACTTTATCACCGGGCTTGAATTCTTTGAATTTGATTCTCTTGTCATGCCATCTTTTTGTTCTCTCTTTGTAAATCTTGGAATTGTGATAAGCCTTTTCTCTCCATTCTTCTAGCTCAGATATTTGCATCTGATGATTCTTGCCAGCTAAATGGAGATCCATGTTCCATTTCTTGATTGCCCAATGAGCTCTGAATTCCAATTCAACAGGCAAGTGACATGTTTTCCCATATACCAGCTAATAAGGTGACATTCCTATGGGTGTCTTGTATGCAGTTCGGTATGCCCGAAGTGCATCATGAAGTTGGTACTTCCATTTCTTTCCCATCTCATCCACAGTCTTCTGTAGGATGTTCTTGATTTGCTTATTTGATGTCTCAGCTTGACCGCTTGTTTTCGGATGATAGGGAGTTGCAACATTGTGTTTGACTCCATGATCTTCGAGATACTTTCTGAAGGATTTGTCAATGAAGTGCGATCCTCCGTCACTTATGACAAGACGAGGCGTACCGAATCTTGGGAATATTACTTCATGGAACATCTTCTTGGCATGCTTTGAATCGGCAGCTCGACATGGTATTGCTTCGACCCATTTGGACACATAATCCACAGCCATCAAGATATATTCAGCATCTCCGGACTTCGGGAATGGTCCCATGTAGTCAATTCCCCAGACATCAAACAACTCCACTTGACGGTTATTCATGAGTGGCATTGCATCCCGAGCATTGATGTTTCCATGCCTCTGGCATCCAGCGCATCTTCTCACATACTCCTTTGTATCTTGATACATAGTTGGCCAAAAGAATCCACTCTGCCAGATCTTAGCATGTGTACAGAATGCTCCATAATGTCCTCCATAGGGTGATGAGTGACATATGTCTATGATCTTCAATCCATCTTCTATTGGGACACATCTCCGTAGCAAACCATCAGAACATACCCGATAAAGATATGGATTATCCCAAAAATGACAGCGAGCATCATATTTGAGTTTCCTTTTGTCCTTCCCTGGTGGTACATAACCTGAAACCATATAATTGACAATATCTGCATACCAGGGGTCAGAGTGTGTGACCGCAAGGAGCATGTCATCTCTCAAATAGTCATTAATAGGTGACTCATGTGGTTCCTTGTACTGGAGCCTAGACAAGTGATCGGCTACCGAATTCTCTACTCCTTTCTTATCTTTTATTTCTATGTCAAATTCTTGGAGTAAAAGAATCCATCGGATTAACCGAGGCTTAGCATCTTTCTTAGTGAGGAGGTATTTAAGAGCAGCATGGTCTGTGTAAATAATTACCTTTGCCCCCACTAAGTAAGATCTAAACTTGTCTATAGCAAACACAACTGCTAACAACTCTTTTTCAGTTGTAGCATAATTAAGTTGTGCTCTAGATAAGGTTTTGCTAGCATAGGATATAGCATAATGCTTTTTATCCTTTGTTTGACCAAGAACAGCCCCGACAGCAAAGTCGCTAGCATCACACATTATCTCAAAAGGTAGCGTCCAATCAGGGGGTTGGATGATTGGAGCTGATGTGAATGCATTCTTAAGAAGATTAAAGGATTCATAGCACTCATTGTCAAAGATGAAAGGTGCATCTTTGGCTAGCAGGCTAGTCAGGGGTCTAGCAATTTGAGAGAAATTTGGAATGAAACGCCTATAGAACCCTGCATGGCCTAGAAAGCTTTGGACTCCTTTTACATTTGTGGGAGGTGAAAGTTGTTTAATAACTTATATTTTTGCTTGATCCACTTCTATCCCACGTTCGGACACCTTGTGTCCTAGCACTATTCCTTCCCGGACCATAAAGTGGCATTTTTCCAAGTTTAGGACTAAGTGCTTTTCTTTACACCTTTGTAAGACTTTTTCTAAATCCTCCAAACACTCCTCAAAGGTTTTGCCATAGACGGTAAAATCGTCCATGAACACCTCCATGATCTTTTCAATCATTTCGGAGAAAATAGACATCATGCACCGCTGAAAAGAAGCTGGAGCATTGCACAACCTGAACGACATTCGTCGGTATGCATAAGTTCCATACGGGCATGTAAAAGTAGTCTTATTTTGGTCATTGGGGTGGATTGGGATTTGATGATATCAGGAATACACATCAAGGAAACAATAGAAAGAGTGATTTGCTAACCGTTCCAACATTTCATCAATGATTTGTAATGGAAAGTGATCTTTCTTTGTAGCCTTGTTAAGTTTTCGATAATCAATGCACATATGCCACCCCGTGACAATTCGTTGAGGAATGAGTTCGTTCTTCTCATCCTTAACGACTGTCATTCCTTTCTTTGGCACAACTTGGACCGGGCTAACCCACTCACTATGTGGTACAGGATAAATAATCCCAGCATGTAGGAGTTTTGAGGACCTCTTTCTTAACAACTTCTCTCATAGTGTTGTTAAGTCTGCGCTGTGGCTCCCTTGAAGGTGTGCAATTAGGATCAATAGGGATGCGATGAGTGCAGAGAAGGGGACTAATGCCCCTGAGGTCTTCGAGTGAGTAACCTATGGCTAATTTATGTCTTTCTAGGATAGTGATAAGTTTGTAAGTTTCTTCATGAGAAAGCTTATCACTGATGATAACGGGAGTTTCCCGATTGTTATCAAGAAAGACATATTTTAAACCAGGAGGAAGTGGTTTTAGCTCTATTGGAGGTTTTAGTGGTTTCTCTATGTGATCTAGTTCAATAGGCTCGGCTAACTCCTCCTCCTCTTCAATGAAGTCTCCTTCATCAAAAACTGGCTAAGTCATGTCTTCTAGATGTGCCATATAGACATCCTCTATTGGGTCATGTTTAGGCTTGGGTTCTACTATCGCATTATGTGAGTGTTCAAGAGAAATAGTGATAGGAGAATTTCCCGCTTTTAAATTTAAGAGATCTTTCTTGGGTCGTTCTCGAAAGAATGTTCGAAAGGGTACACGAATCAAGAGATACTTTCTTGGAATATTATAGATATGAAAAATCTAAACGATATTCCGAGTCGTTTATTCGCAAGGAAATAGATCTCATGATCCCATAACTTTCAAGAGTAATTCCAGCAGGAGTTCTTAAAAGCTTATTAGATGGGATAAATGAATTGTTGGGGAATAAATTTTGAACTAAAGTCCATGGCATAATATTCATCCCAACAGTTGGACAATAATAAGCCTTTATGGTGATTCCCGTGATGTTGCAAGATATATTTTCTATGAAAGCAGTGATTCGGGCTACCTCAGTGGATAGCTCCATTTCTGCTTACCATTCACGGCTCATAATGGCTGAAAGTCCCTTAATGTGTTCCTTTAAGAAGGAATCACTAAGTGAACTATCCTCAAAAGGTGCAGGTTGCACAAGAGGTTTTGCTTGAATTGGAAAATTCGAAGTGTTCCCAAAATCTTCAAAAAGATCAACCTCTATTTCCAAAAAGAATGTGGAAGGATAGGGTTCTTCACTCTCTAAAGTGTTGTCTAGGGCGTGTTGTGGTTCTAGAGTGGGAGATTCTATGGCGGCCAAATCATTAGAAGGATTTATAAGAATCTCGGATTCGGCAGTGTGTATCTCCTCATTTTGTTGTTTGGTGCTTGGTTCGACTTCCTCTTCAGGGAATTCATCAAAAATTCCAATGTAGGGGGTGTTTTCAAGGATTCTATCAAGGATGTCTTTCCCTTCACTAACAATTTTGTGTGGGAATGAACCTCCCGAAGCTAGCTCGAGATGTAGGGCAGCTTCCTTGTTAAGGCCGCTATAAAAGTAAAAGTTCAACAAATAATCAGGCAAGCTAAGGTTTGGGTCAGAATTGGTAAGGCTTTGAAATCTATCCCAGGCTACTCCTAGAGTCTCCTTCTCTTTTTGTCTAAAATTAATTACTTCTTTTGTAAGACTAGCGATTTTATAGAGAGAGAAGTAAGTGAGACAAAAATTGTCTCGAAGTTTAATCCACTCTGCATTTACACTTCTTTTAGAATGATCATACCACTTCCTTGCTTCTCCTTGAAGAGAGAATGGAAATAAAATCCTTTTAAGGGTATCTTCTTCCATGCCCTTAATTCTCTTAGTGGCACACAACTCCTCAAAATCTCTAAGATGGGTGTATGGATTCTCTTCTAAACCCGAGAAAGGTCGCTCCTCTGAACCATAGCTATTAGTTCAGGACTAATCTGATAGCCATCAGTAAGAATGGGATGTGATGATTTTAGAGGTTCTAGCAAGTTGCTCTTTGGAGCGAAGAATTTATAGATTGGCGTGAAGTCCATGTGGTAAATATGGAGGTGATGAAAAGGATGGTAAAAGAAAAAGATAAAAAGGATAAATGGACGAAATTGGTTCTAAACTAGCACAGCTACCGATCCCCGGCAACGGCGCCAGAAAGCTTGTTGGTATAAATTAACGAACACAAAGAAATATCTGCAAGCGAACAGATATCCCTTATAGCTTTCACCCCGAGTATTCCAAGGTATCGATTTCCACAAGGAACGTGAAGTGAACTAGTAAGAAACAAGATCGCCAAAGATAACTAAATGATGTAGTTATGATGGGTGAAAGATAACTAATGGTAAAAAGTATTTTTGGTAAGTAAAAAGGAAATCTAAAGTGTCTAAGTTATTCTACCTAATTAAAAGTAAGATACTATACTTTACTTACTACGGAGCAGCAGTTCCTTTCTGATCCTCGAACAAAGACTGGGATAAAGGCTAATCAGGAGAAGGCTGCCGAAAGCTCTACGAAACTCCAATCCTAACAGGGTGGACTACACAGGCCTTATAGAGCTGTCACCTCTGGGGCTACCACAACTAACCCGGAGGATCACCGCAATCTCGGGTAACCTATAGTCTAGACAGCATGTCTACACTAACGATTAATACTCTAGCTATCGCAAATAACTAGAGCACTCAATACGAGCAAAGAACAAGCAAGTAAAATATACTATGAAATTAAAGAACTAGAAATAAATAAAGAACCTGAATTAACTTGATGAAGAATCAGATCCGTAGAGGAACAAAGTTGATGAAGAGCCGACAGCCGCCTTCTCATCGACCGCCCCACGTCTCCTTCTCTAACTCTCTTCTAATAACTAGATTAGATCTAATGAGATCTAATCTTATCTAATTAGCTAAACCTAAGGGAGAGAGACCTAGTAAGGACCTCTCTTCTAATCTAATCTAGAGGATAATGAATTTAGGGTTCAGGGGGGGTCTGCCCCTCGATTTATAGCCCCAAGGGATGAACCGTGACCGTTGGATCAAACCGACTTGAATGGAGGGCCAAGATTGCATCTGGAGGTCGGTGGGAGGAAGATTCTAGAAGCCCGAGGCGTGGGGCCTCCCTGGGCTGCCGACCAGCGGGCCCCCACCGGCCGGCCGGCGGGCCCACTTGTCATATGTGGGTGCCCCCGTGCGGTGATGCTTCTAGGGCCTTCTAGAGTCCCAAATGCTATCCCATTTCCTTTATTTCAACTTGGTCCTTCGTTTCCTTCATAATTCCATTTTTTCCACTTGAATTTCAAATAACTCCTGTAGAAATAAAAAATTCACAAAACTATGGAAATCATTAGTTTCAAACCCTATCTTCTAGTGTTCATGATCTAAAATGTCCTTTATTTATTTATAATTATATTAATAAATTGATGATAACAAGCATCAACAACAAGCAAGCAAAATATAATAAGAACTAAACTTAATTAAATAAAAGAACTAGAAATAATAAATGAAGAACCTGGATTTAATTTGATGAAGAATCAAATCCGTAGAGGTACAAAGTTGATGAACAACTAACATGCCAGCTTCTCATCGGATCTCCTACCTCTCCTCTCTCCTTGATTTCTAATAACTGGATTAGATCTAATGAGAACTAATCTTTTCTAGGTAGCTAAAACTAAGGGAGAGAGCCATACAAAGGACCCCTCTTCGATCTAATGTAGAGGATAATGAATTAGGGTTCCCAGGGGTCTGCCCCCTATTTATAGTCCCACGTGATAAATCTCAGCCGTCGGATCAAACCGACCTAAATGGACGGCCATTAGGGACTCTCCAAGGCGGTTGTAGGAAGCTTCTAGAAGATGGAGCGAGGAGGCCTTGGTGGGCTGCCGGCCGGCGGTGGGCCCCATCGGTCAGTGGGCCCACTGTTCCTCCATGGCCCATCTTGCGTGACACGTCTTCATATGTCTCATAGTTTCCCAAATGCTATCCCGATTCTTGATTTTCAATTTGCTTCTTTATTTCCTTGTAATTCTTCATTTTCTCTAGAATTCGAAGCGTTTTCTACAAAATAAAATATTCACCAAAACTCATGGAGATTGTTAGTTTAAAACCCTATCATAATGCTATGTTATCCATTTTGTATCATCCTATGCAAAAGTTGATAGATAAATAAAGCATATAAGGATCATCAACAATGAGCATTTTTGTCACTTGAAATGTTAATTGGAACAATGAAGGACTTTTGGTGGTTGACCCTTAGCTTAGTGGACTCAGAGAAGGAGTGAAGGGTTCCTTTGAGGAAGAACAATTGTCTTGAGTCCCGTTCCATGATGATTACAGTGTCATCAGCGTATTGTATAATGGGAAAATCTGAGGTGTAGGTGAGAGGAATAGGGAGTTTGAGAATGTCTTGTTGTCTTGCTTTGTTGATAATTGTTTGAAGGAGATCATCTGCAAGGACAAATAACAGGGGGGAAAGACCCCCCTGCCTGACCCCTCTCTTACAATGAATTGTCTTGCCAGGGACTCCATTCAGCAGAAACTTTGAAGAGCTAGAGTTCATAATATTTTTTATCCAAGAAAGCCAAGAGGGACTAAAACCCTTAGCTTGAAGGATTTGAAGAATGGCAGCATGTTCAATTTTCTCAAAGGATTTTTCAAAATCAAGTTTCAAGATGATTATTTATTTTTTTGAGGTGTGGCATAGGTGTAGATATTCAAAGACCCAGGCCAAGCAATCCTAGATTGTTCTTTGCTTGATGAAGCCATATTGATTCTGGTGGATAAGAGGAGTAATTACCTTCTGCAATCTACTTGCAAGAAGTATAGTGATAATTTTGATGGAGCAGTTAAGCAAGGAGATGGGTGCCAAGTCGAGACACGAGAGGAGGGGTTCTGGATCTTTGGAATTAGGGTGATGAAAGAGGAATTAATGCTCAAGACAGATTGTAGACTCTAAAAATCCCAACAGAGATCATAAAAATCTTGCTTAATGGTGGACCAACATTTCTTAATGAATTCATTACTGAAACCATCAGGCCTAGGAGATTTGTCATTGGGCAACTGCTTTCCTACATCATCAATGTCTTGTGTTGTGAATTTTGCCTCAAGACCATCTAAACCTTCTGCTGGCTGAAGGTGAGTTGATAGGTCAAAACGCATTCCCTTGTAATCAGAAACACCCAATCTTTGCTTGAAAGAAGTCCAAAGAAGGAGCTCCTTATCCTTGTGACTGCTAACAATACGCCCCTTTCATTGACTAAAGAGGCAATGTTGTTTTTTCTGTGTCTAATGGTTGCATTTGCATGAAAGAATTTTGTACCAAGATATCTGCTAATGTGTCCCACTTGATTGCCCCCTTTGCCTCCAATAGACTCTTTGTTGTTCTAGAAAATCAAGAAGTTTTTCTCTTAGAATCAGTCTGAAGTTCCACTCTTCAATGCATAAGTCTCTAAATTCTTCTAGAAAGTCCAAAAACTGAATGACTATAGCAACGTTGGATATTGTTAAAGCCAGGTTAGGGAAGGATTTGGCCCAGCTTCTTAAAGCTTTTCTCAGATTTTTGTATTTGCTGGTGATAATTTTTGCTTTATCAGAACAATTGCTGGTGTCTACCTAGTTATCAGAGACCACATTCTGAAAATCATTTTTCAATAGCCAGTAGTTCTCAAATCTGAAAAGGTGAGCTTTAGGAATTGAAGATGAAATTGAAATAAGTATGGGGCTGTGATCAGAGGTCTCCATTGTTATAGCATCACAAGAGGTGTCAGGGTAGGAAAGGGTCCAGCCATTGTTGGTGAGGACCTAGTCTAGCTTAACTAGGAGAGGGGGAAATTGCATGTTGGACCAAGTGTATCTCCTTCCCCTTAAGGGGATGTCTGTTAGGCCTAGGTGACTGATGGTGCTATTAAAAAGAAACATTTCATTAACAATGGCACCCACCCTGTTTCTATCTTTAGGATATCTATACAAGTTAAAGTCACCAAGAAGAATCCAGTCAGAATCATCTAAGATATTCAGGTTTTTCAGCCAATTTGTAAAATCTCCTTTAAGCTTCGGCAAACAAGGGCCATAAACATTTACCAACATCCACTTAGAGTCATCCAGATTGGAGAAAAATTCTAAAACCATGCCAGAAGAACAGGATAGCTTGATGGAACCAGCAAATAGGTTAGATTTCCAAGCTACTAAAAGGCCACCTGATGCACCTACTGATGGCACACAGCAAAAATCATCAAAGCTGGGAGGGAGAATTTTCCTGATGAAATTTTGATCAAAGGATTCTTTTTTTGTTTCCTGCAAGCAGATAATATCACATTTTAACTCAATGCCCTTGTTTTTAAGAGCATCCAATTTCCTAGAAGCATTGATTCCCATGATATTCCAACATAGAGCATTCCAATTTCTAACATTACTATGATCCATTAAATACTTAAAGGTTCAGAAAAGCAAATGAGTCTGATCAGCCATAGGTCGAGAGTTGTTCCCCAACTGCCATAAACACCATGCCACAAGTTCAACAAAGGAAAAGCAAACACTACCTATTACAAAAGATGTCCACAAGGGGACTAGGGCCATTTCAGAGGCAACAACTTCTATTAAACTGTCCATCAAATTAAGATTCCTTGTTCTGAGATTCCTGATCTTCTTCAAACCACAGGTTTGTAGATCCTTCCAACCCTCCATCCTCTTTCTGGTGGCCATTAGCTCCTTCAGGCTTCTGTATCCTAGCTCTGGCCACTAAGTAGGTTTTTTTTCTTTTTGCCTATAAGAGATCATCTAAGACATCAAACTCTTTCAATTTACAAAAGTCTAGAGCAATCTTTTTGATAGTAGAGTTTTTCATGGTAGGTGAAACTGCCTCACAACCAAAGCAAAATTTATCTAGGCATCCATTATGTTTATGACCTTTGCTTAAAGATTTAATTCTCAGACTTCTTCTTACCTCAGTTTCCACCACAACTGAGAATTTTGGTTCCCCTCTCTTCTTTATAGGCTTCATCCAGCTACTCCCCTCATCCTGCTCCTGATAGGTTGCATTTCCTAAGTCATAGGAAAAAGTGTAGGGAGGACATTCTGAGCTGAAGCAAGTTAAAGCAGAACTACCAAGCATTTTCCTCAACCAGCCAAAAATATTAGGTCTCAGTAATTGTGTAGTGAAAAAAGGTGGCCAGGCTGCTGGAATTGATAAATGTAGATTTGAGGGGTTACCTGAGGAAAAGAACCTAGCCCACAGCCTTGTGGCTTCAGCTTGCATTCTCTAGGACCAGACAACACCTTCATTTTCCACCTGAGTGTGAGCTATGCCCAGCTGAATGTTATTGTTTTGGGGCACATCTTGCTCAAAATTGTCTGCCACCATAGCTCCAAAACCTCATTTTCTTCAGGATTTGAATTTGAATTTGCTGCTCAGGATTCTGGTTGTTAGGTGGGTCATGATCATCATTTGGGCCTTCAGGGATCTGTGGGCCTTGGAGCAGGCCATCCAGAATTTGGTGGGCCAGATTAATGTTTTCCTAGGCCTCATTCAGAATTTCCATATGGGCCTGCTCCTGAAGCCCAATTTGCTCTAACTGGTCAGGCTGGAAGTTGTTGTTGTTTTGGCCCAACAAATTCAAATCAAACACCTCATACTCTAGAGGGTCAGGGTAAGGAGCTACTTCTAGGTCAATAAGGTGATCAAATGGGATCTCCTCCACCAAATAATTGACAGGAGAAGCCACCAAAGCCTAAACAATCTGCTGCTGCTCCCCCACTGGATTCTGATGCTGCTGAACAATCTGCTGCTGCTCTCCCACTAGGTTCTGTTGTTCTTTGCTCCTCTCTTCCGTGTAGCTCATCAGCTAGGTTCATCAGTTGCTCTTCCTCCTATCCTTATGGCACCATTAGGAACACCTCACCTTCCTCTTAAAGGAGGTAGTTAATTTCTTCATTATGGTTGGCCAAATCATGAAGCTCAGTGAAGGCATTCTGAATGGGATGCACTGGGTTGATTATCACATGATCTAAATCTTGGTTAAGAGGCATCTATTTTAGGTCAAAGGCATCAATCTATTCTTGTTCTTGCACCTGAACCTCCACCAAGTCTATGGGGTTGATGGCTAGCTGCAACTACACATCCTGCTCCTACATGATCTGATCTTGGTTTTGCACTTGTTCAGGCCATGGATCCCAATCTTCTGCATTGGCCCCCTAGTTCTGATTATTTTGTTGATTGACTCCAGGATTTGGCTGTCCCAGCCTAAAGAAGTCAAAAAGAAGTGCATTGTCACTCAGTATATTCTCTGGAACAGATCTTGGGGGCATGGCTGCACTTCTGGCTGTCTGACACGAAGGACCTCACACTAAACTGACTAGCTTTCACCGCCCACTGTATCAGACTCCTCCAACACCACATACTATGAGATTGACGCAGCATCTCTTACCCTAGCCTTAATCACTAAGCTGGCCTGAAGGTTTGGGTCATAGCTGATCAGAAGAACTTTAGCAAACTCACCAATAGTCTGCTGAATATTTCTTTCTGAAATATAGTCTGAAGGGAAGTCAAGCAGCAAGATCCAGCACTCATGATTAAAATATGCCGCTCTCCTATTTCTACCATTGTCATGCCTAGTGAAAGAGATAGAAATGTTGTCAAAAACATGCGGACTATCCTCTATCAGCAAATCTCTGTGATAAAGTGTGGGTAAGCCTAACTAAGGCTTGCCCCAAGCTGTTGGGTTGAATGTCCATAAACGGAATCCTCATCTAATGATGCAGGAAATCTCTAAGAACTCCTCTGACAGCAGGGAAATGCATGATGTTACCAGGGGTGAGGGTTGAAGGTAGCGATCGCAAGGTTCTCATTCCTGGCCGGTGGATGCACTGGAGCCACCTCGCCAACCATGAAGCGCCGATTGGGGATGTCAACATACTCTAGGTGGTCGGGGATGAACGACAACGGGTTGGCGTTGGAACGCCATGGTGATGTCGCCGTGGGGGCGAAGATTGAGGTCAGGGATGGAGAGAGCAGTGGGGTTTTCTTGAGCTACAGTATGAGTAGCACAGTGAGGAGTGGATGAAGGAGAAGCCGAGGGGGTGCAAAGTTGCCACAACGAGGGGTCAGGCGGCGTCCCAGCAGTTAATGTATGGTCACCTACCTCCACTATCTCAATGGGCCGAGAAGCCTCACTGGGCTCGAGGCGCTGAACAGTAATGGGCTTAGCAAGATTCAGAGGCGGTTGGTTGGGAGGATTCATCGGACTGTGACGAACCTAGGCCAAATTGGGGACAGGCCTTTTAATGTGGTTGGGCGCCGAAGGATTTGGCTGTCCCCTCGGCGATCCGGTCCACGGCAGAATGCAAATGACATGGCGGATTGCAAACACATGCGACATTTGAATGGCCATTTGCATGCCTCCCGCCAATGAGTCGACGAGAGGTAGCGCCCGCAGACCCGGGTTTGCGGGGCACACGCAGCCGAGGAGAGAGGGGTGGCATGATCGAGTTGCCTCATGAAGACAATGTGATCAAAGACGCTGGCGCGCGAGCTCCCAGGCCCATTCCTAAGGGGGATGGCATAGCAAATACCACGCTTATCGGCGACCACACTGCCGACAGGGGTACTTGTCGGCTCTGCCAGAAATGATTGGTCGAGAGTCAGCAACGCGACCATTGACGACGGGTGCTTGTCGGCCTTCGTTCCCCAAGGGAATAGCATTGGCACCCGAGAGCATAGGAACACGGCCGGGAATGCCGGCAAAGGGGGGGATTTTTTAGAACATCATCGAAGGAGGGATGACTAGCAGATTTAGAAGTGGAAGCAGTCCAAGAAGCCTCCTCCTCCTTCAAGTAAAGATTGTATTCATGGCGCCAGTTCGCACCTCCATTGCCCCAGAGGAAGAACGAGACTTTGAAATTGTCACATTCAAAGGACCAGAGGCTTGAAATGAACAAGCCAACCGGCTTGTAGGTGATAGCAAACTTGAAGCAGCGATCAGTGAGCTGAGAAACAAAGAACTCAGCGGCCTTACCCCCTATAGCCGCCTGAATGAGGTGGCTGACCGATTGGACACAAAGCCTAAATTTGCAGCGCCCAAACACAGCAACAAGAAAGAAGGAAGCACGATCTAAAATGGGGGTGTGAAACAGAGCAATTGAATTTTGCAGAAACAGAGGCTTGCACCTGGAGGCCAAGCTCGAAGGAGAGACCAGGCAGATCCATTGGGAAAGGACTAGGAGCACACCTTAGCTTGGAGAATGACGAAATACATACAGGCGATTAAGACATTTGCACTCCTAAAGGCCGGCAAGAGGGCAGGTTGCCGGAGAGGAGCGCCCCGAGTGAAGAGCCTGTAGTGTCGACGGAGAGCCATCAGTGAAGATGGAGCAGTCGCGCTGGAGATGACCAGCAAGCCCCCCAGGGAGAGGCGGCGAACCTAGGTTCTCCACCTCCGAGGCAGGTCACCGGAGGAGAGGATCCCCATCGTCGACGAGAGGCGAGCTTCAATGGGCAGCAAAGCCGAGGAAGAGGGGGCGAGCAGAGCGGCGCCGGCTAGCGGCGGCGCTGGCTAGCAGCGCACCGGGGGTGGAGCGGGGCGTTGTCAGTTTGATCTTGGTTGTTCTTTCAATAGTAAGCGATGTGTTGTCGACAACGAGACGCGACTTCGTCAATCTTGAGATCTGCTGTCAGATTTCTGAAGACGCTCAAAAGTTTGCGGACTAGCAACAATGGCAAATAAACGTAACATCACCAACATAGAAAACATGCATCTATTAAGTTCTTTCCTAATTACATTTCTTGGGCTAGAGACTTTTTTTTGGTAAAAAAATGAATTATTCCTAAAATGAAGTTTCAGGTCTACTCTTTTCGCCAAGCATCCCAGATTCAACATTTCAACTGGAACCATTAATTTGCTGCCACACACTAATTAAGCCGTGTGCATGTTTTTTTTCTTTTGAGAAACTATATATGTGCAGTTAGTGTTGCAGCTGCTTGTCGGGACCACCAATTATTATCTTGGCCTTATAAAACACACACAAGATGTAAGGGGTCAGGGCGGGGTCATTCTTTTGACAAACTGAAACACAAGAGAGGGTCTGGCAGTGTGCATGTGCCCAAGAGAAAGCAACCAAAGGTTTGGCAGTCATGTGGGATTTGGAGGCATCGGGATCTTTAGCTGTGCTCAGGGCCGGTTGGTGCTCTCATACACTTATCGAGTAGCTGGTCTCAGATTACTCACAATAGGGTGGTAGACTCCTTCCAGTGCCTGACAGTGCAGAAAGCTGAAGATGTTTTTGTGATAGCTGACTCTGAACAAGTTTCTCAGTCTTATTGATTGTGAATACCGTTGAGACTTGAGACAGAGATGAACGAGAGTTAGCTTTGCTAGCTAGAAGGGAGTTAGCTTTGCTAGCGACTGTTCAGGCATGCGCCTGCATGCTTTTTTCATTCAATTTAACACATGTATATTGATTGGACCCCAGTTTAAGGTAGCAAAAAATACCTTCTTTGCCCCCAAAAATAAGAAGAAGGAATAGTTTGTGGGCGAGTTTAGAGAATTCACGAAGTCCACACACGTGCCTCGAGCTTCTGTTTTTGACCTCGGAGAAGTCCCCAACTATATATATTTTAATAATTCTCTTTTGTGGTGACTGGTGGTCATCAGCATCTCTTGTTCATATCTGACTAATTCGTGGTACCGCAATCAGTCTTAGGAGAAGATGTCGATCCCTAAATAGATGTTATCATTGTTCTGAGAAAAAAAAAAATTGAATCAATAAGCCTTTTTTTGGAGGCGCTCTAATCTTGCTTCTTGAGTATCCACTCTATCAATATGAAAATAGTGTAACTTAAACCCGTATATTTGTATATGGATTATCCATCTCGTCTACAGTGAAAGATAATGCAAAGTAGCCCCTAAATTTCCATTGAAATTACTCATGTTGATTATTTTGAAAGACAATGATTTTAGTAGCACTTTTAATCTTTATATAGTTTTTTATGAAACATTGTATATATATTATTCACTTGTACGTTTATGAAACCTAATTTGTGTGTAATAAATTATCCGCATTGAACTAGCGCCCTCTTATCACAAATTGTCCTCCGCCAATATCAGAAACCGGTATATTTGAGCCCCATCTCTAATTATTATTCAGAGGCACACGTGCTTTTGGCCTATCTCTTTAATGTAGTACCTTCTTTGAGTGCTTCTGGCATATTGTAAATAGAGAATGAGAAGCAGTAAGAAAAATCATGTAGAAATGAGCAACTGGCGTACTATGTTTTTTTATGAAACTGTAATATGAAGAGTTGAAGACTACTTATAGTGTTTGATTTGGTATCATGGTTTATATACTCATGGAAGTGACCATCGAAAATGAGGTGTGACTTTGTTAATTTCGAGATCAACTATCAATATGTTGAAGGTGCCCAAAAGCTTGTGTTTCCTGGTGATCCAGCCACTACATCCCACGTACGCACTGCCACATGAGACCCCAATCCCAAGAAGAATGACCTAGACTGGAGTTTGCTACTAGAGAATCTTGAAGAAACCTCCATGCATGGAGAAGGGGACTGTGGAGGTACCGTCCACATAATGGGGCTGTGGAGTCCCGTACGTTTATGAGCCAGAGAGAAGTTAGAAGAGGCTCCGTATATTTCTTTTTAATGTCTATTTTACACTCAAAAGACCCTAGCTGTATTCACCGTGGAAATTAAAGGGAACTGATGCATACAACAACATCTGTCGCGAGGGATATGCGTAGCAAAAGTGGCTTGTTGTTTCAGCTCCACTCTCGCCAGTCGCTTCTGCTCCATGGTCTACTCCATCACCTCTGGTTGCTGATCCTCAAACATGGTCAACAAGCCGCTGGCAGCTCCCACTCCACCGACGTGAGCTAGTCGATCCGCGCCATCGCGTGAGCCGTCATGCTTTAGTGGTCGCCCACTATTTGGTACTCCTCTGTCCCTTTATAGATGACGTTCTAGCAGCCCATGCATTCGTCCAGGTTCACAACGATCGTACATGCATTTAGTCAGACACAGTGTCCAGGTACATGTCGTAGCAGCTCATTCATTCAATGCACCTGGCATCCTGCTAAAGCGTCTACTAAAGCGGGACAGAGGTAGTAACTGGGTCCGCCTTGTCCCGCAGCCCATTATCTCACAGTCTTGCGAATAGCCAACCACCAGGCACCCCGTCTATGATCTGTTCAGCATTGACACCCAGGAGTCAGCTCGAGTCAGCATGCTGATTTCACCATCAGAAATTCTCTGAGACCTCCCATGCCTGGCCTAGGTGTGAGTGTAATGTTGTAAATGTGCTATGCACTGATCGGAGCTACTGGATATGCTCCTTTCCTTCGTGCAAACTACACACGGCTCATTCTTATATTGCACATTTCTCAAGCTCCCTATTTATTTATAGATGTGTATTGCCTAGCATGTTGTGTATTTGTAGTCTCCTGGACAGGGTCACAGGACCACGGCAGTTCCACTTCTTCAAGGAGGATAACATGCTAGGACTAAATAAATGTACAACATCACCAATCTATACCAAAAGTAATAACTACACAACATCAGGACACCATGTGGCGCTGTTACCTCGTTCCAAGTTTTAATGCTGTTTTTGAAACCTGGTGGGACACAGGGACAGCTATATCATGGCTGTCAACAGGGTGTCAACTGTCATGCTATAACCTCATCCCCACCAATAATGCCCTTTTTCGCTCGGGTATGTGTGGGTATGTGTGGCAGCTAAGGGCGACTACATTGGTCTCATTGTGTCGCCTCGTAATCTTGAGACGACCTCACGTACAAACTTCTACCCAAGAGATTGTATTTTAGGTAATCTTATTACAATCCACGCTTCCTTAATTATATTATGCATATGTCAAATGAATGTATTGATCTTTTATAAATCTCAATAACTTTCCTGACGGAGAAGAGAAAAATGACAGGGAAGATCCCTCCTGACGGCATTTACCATTAGTAATTGGTTCCTAATAATGGCTTTCTTAGCGAAAGTGGACTTTCCTTGACACAGTCCGTTCCTGACGGCTGATCCCTGACTGTGTGAATAGTCTTTGCTGATGGTTTTGGCCAGTTTTCATGATGGTTTTAGCACTATCATTTTATCAGTGATGCGTCTTGTTGACCTTGGTCACTCATAGGCTGTTACAAGAGGAACATCCTTTTGCAACGCATATATGCATTGCTACAAGTTCTTATAAGCATGGTAAGGGTCTTTACCAATGCACAAATATGTGATGCCACAGGTGACGTTGCAAGAGTCAATTGCAATATATATTTTAGCGTTGGTAGCTGAAGAAATATTTGTTGTTAACTTGCAACACTCTTATGTGTTGGTACATCCAAAAGCCATCCAAATAATTTGGTATTTGCCATTTTACACATCCATGTTGTGTAATGAAACAATTTAAAAAAAACATATTGTAACCAAAATAATAAAAAAGTTCACTCATATTTCAGAACCTTGAAGCACGTTAATATTATTATATTAAAAATATAATTTTAATTACAAGGATAGGTCAACATGTTCGAAATATGATACAATATATCTTCCGCATTTTTTTCGATCCTCCAAATCGAAGTAAAATTTCTTCTCGAACGTATCCACTCTGAACCCTTCTCCAAACTACAATGTAGCATGTCTTCAACCCAAAATTAATATCGATCTACAATCAGTACCTCAACTTGTAGTGTGATCTTTTATTTGTCCAATTTTCATTTGACATGTCATCCTACACATAAACACAGAGCGTTCATTGTAAGTTCACATGTTAAGATTTAGAGACTTAAGTATGTCACTGTTCAAATATCTCTGTACTGAAATAGCGATGTTATTGATACTTAAATAATTAAGCAAAATGCTATAATATGTAGATAAAAATAATTGATCTTTTATTTAACAAACTTCTTTTGATCTGTCGCCATGAATGAAGACACAGTACAACTTAGCATTCGAGTATTTCAGTGCTAGTGTATGACTGTATCAGAAGTGACACACACTTATGGTATTAAAAATACTCTAGCAAGTACCTGTGATGTGCACAGCTTCGATTGGTCAAACTTATCATCCTGCTGCTTTGGGATTTCATCAAACATTTGAACAGCATGTCAAAAAGAAATCTTCAGAACATAGATACAATGGTGGAAACATGAATTTCAGTCCAACGTGTCCTGGTATGGACACCATATAAATAAATCAGAAAAATGAAAAAATAAAGGTAAATAAATAATATTAGGTTCAATATGTGGGGAAAACATTTGGACTGCAAATTACAAGAGAAAATTTGAGAAAACGGATGAAGTTCTCGTAGAAATTATGCCTCCACAGATGATGTAAAAAGAAATTCATCGACTGAATCAACAAGGAAATTATGGGAATGAGTCCCACGGAAGACTTAGGATGCGGACACCCCGTGCTTTCTGCAGATCCAACCACTGCATCCCGTGTATGCACTGCCACATGAGACCCCTATCCCAAGAAGGACCTAGACTGAAGTTTGCTACTGGAGAATCTTGAAGAAATGTCCATGCATGCAGTGGGGGACTGTGGAGGTACCGTCTAAAGAGGAGGGGGCTGTGGAGTCCCGTCTATGAGCCAGAGAGAAGTTAAAAAGAGGCTACGTATATTTCTTTTTGATGTCTATTTTACAATCGTGGGACGCTAGCTGTATTCACCTTGGAAATTAAAGGGAACCGACGCATATATAACTTCTGTTTGTGAGGGATGCGTGGCAAAAGTGGGTTGTTGTTTCGGCTCCACGGTCTACTTCAGCCTCACTGGTTGTGCGAATAGCCCACTGGCGGCTCCCACTCCATGGACGTGAGGCCATCGACTCGATTCTTGCGACCCGTCGTGCTTTAGTGGTCGCCCACTGTTGGGTAGCTAACCCACAAGCACTTAGCCATTTCAGCGGACACGTCTCCAATTTGGTGCTGGATCTCAGAAGAACTGAGAAGGTTTTGGTCTTCACTAACAGCAAATACACTGCTTGTGATTTCCCTTGTGTGCAGGCAAAAGGGAAAACATCTACGCAGCGGAGATGAGGTCATCTCCGAAGCAGAGATGATGAGGACCCAAGAAAGGCCGAGCCTCCAACCCTGGAGCAGCCAAGCGGAGATGATGGCATCTCCCTTTCTGAGATGTCGGGGCCGTGGAGAAGACTAGGCGCGGAGACTGCAACCCGCCGGACTGAGATGCCGCAATCACCTCGGTCACCTTGATCGGGTCGTGGGCCAAAGTCAAACCGGTCGACGGCCCAAGACCACCAAGGGCGAGCCGAATACTAAAGAGGCCGAGATGGGCCTATGAAGTTAAAAAAGACAAAAGTGTACATTAGAAGTTGTACTTGGAAGGGAATATACCAGGAATCTTGTAAGGGTAGAAATGTAATAGATATCAAGGGTTGGGCAGACCACTATAAATAGGGGCTGCCACCTTTTGTAAAGTTGGTTGGTAAAGCTACTTTACTATGCTTTAGGGCAGGTCAGCTTTATGATGACTTATCCCTAGTTGCTTTTTGTTCTTGTTTTAGCTCTCATTCTCTTTTTGTTATTTACATTTTGGTTGGTTTATCTCGGTGAGTGATATAAATTCCCATTACCTTGTGTCCTACTTTTGTTGGGGCTCACTTCTCCAACATTGGCGCCCACCGTGGGGCCCGAGTTGAACAAGTCCCATGACAGGAAAGAGGAAGGCTGCCATGAGATCCAGAGGAGCTCCGGCTCCGACAAGAGGGAGGCCGCGAAGAACCACTGCTAGCACTTACGCTAGGCCAGTGGAAGAGGAAGAAGTGGTCGAAGATGCTGGGGGCGAAGATCTGCCAGAAGAGCAGAGGGCTCAACCCGAGGTGAATCATAATACCTCGGGAAGGTCAAGATGCTTTGAACAAGAACCCGAGACCTTCAAGCGCAAGTGCTGCAGCTCCAACAGCAGAGAGATGCAGCGGCGTTAGCTTTCGCCGAAACTCAGAAGGCTCAGCAGATTTCAGCAAAAGTGGCATAAATGCGCCAACAGATGGCTATATTGCAAGTGGAAATCCAAAGCCTGCAAGCAGCAGAACCAAGAAGGATTCCGGTGGTGCTACAGTCTTCATCTCAGAATCTGATACCTGTTGTTTCTCAGCCTAGGGGGCATGGGGCCATGGTCGGAGTTGTCAGTCGGGCCTTTGACCCAAAATCTTCGCTGTCTGTCAGAGAGCTCCGTGGCCGTCTAAGTACAAGCCTATTCAGCTGCCCAGGTTCAATGGCAGAGTGGATCCTCATCAGTACATCATGAGTTACGAAGCAGCAGTCGCCTCAGCGGGTGGAGATGACACAGTCTTAGCAAAGTCATTCATCATCGCAGCGGAGGGGGATGCTCTGGCTTGGTATTCAATGCTGAAGCCAAGTACAATCTATTCATGGGAAAACCTCCGGGATAACATCTTAGCAAATTTCAAAGGCTACACACATGAGTCCCTGACTTCCATGGATCTATTTCAGTGTAAGCAAGGGCAAGGGGAACCTCTCAGAGATTATTTTCAGAGATTTCTTCAGTTAAAGGCCAGAGCGCCGGATGTGCCGGATGAAACAGCCATAGATGCGGCTATTAAGGGTCTCAGAATAGGCCAATTTGCTTCTCACCTGGCCAGAGAAAGACCCAAGAGCATGCAGGAACTCTGTGATCAGTTTGAGAAATGGTGCAGATCTGATAACGATTATCGGAAAAGGTTGGAAGAGCAAAATGAAGGAAAATCTCAGAACAATAAAAATCAGTTCAAAGGTGTTGACAATGCTAAGAAACAATCTGGGCAGCCATCTCAGATGTTCAACATAGAAAACAATGGGCAGAATCAGAGTGCAAGTGGTAGCAGCAACAAGCATACAAACTATCAACCGAAGCAAGGGCAAGGAAAGGGATATCAGGGGAAGCCTTGGAACAAAAAAGAGAAGAAACAGTATTGCGCAGTGCATGGGGAAGAGCAGGGACATTCCACCAAGGAATGCCCGGAGATCATGCAAGCCAAGGAGAGGATAAAAGCTGGTCCGTTACCTCCGCAGCCGGCAGGAAGGCAGATCAACCACGCTTACTCCGCGGCACCTTCCCCTAGCTCGGCCAAGACAATTAATTGCTCGGGCTTACCCTACCCACTCGGGCACGATGATGGCAGGCGGTAATTTATCTTCGCAATATTACCCCGCCTTCTTGCCTGCGTGGAGAGCTCCAGCTCCAGCTCCGCCACCGCAAAACCAAATCAACAACCCACCCTTCAGTTTCAACCCAAGACCTCAGTTGACATATATTGAGCAAAACCACCCCCCACAGCATTTGCCTCATTACCAGCAAACAAATGCGTCTGGCAATCAACTACCACCGCCACCTCCGTTACCTCCGCATGCTCAACAACCAAAAAATGAGCCCAACCCCGAAAACCAGCACAACACTCATATCCCCTTGCCGACAATTGGCCATATTCTGCCCATAGCAGGTGGTTCATCAATGGAATTCTCCACCAAGAGACAGAAAAGGGATCATCTCCGCCTAGTCAACAATGTGGCAGTACAAGCTCAGATACGATCTAATGATTGGTCGAAGATGACATTATCTTTCTCCGAGGAAGACTTGAAATTGGAAAGTTATCCGCACACAGATGCAATGGTCATCTCCGCTAACATAGCAGCGTGGAACATCAGCAGGATATTAGTTGACACAGGCAGTTCGGCAGATATCATATTCGCCAGCACTTTTGATCAGATGAAATTAAGCCGAGGTCAGCTGCAACCTTCAGAATCACCGTTGATAGGATTCGGAGGAAAACAAGTACACCGCTGGGGAAGATATCTCTGCCAGTTTCATTCGGGGATCTTGAAAAAGCAAGAATAGAGTATATCACCTTCGATGTGGTTGATATCTATTACCCCTATAATGTTATACTGGGAAGAGGGTTTACGAACAAGTTTAATGCAGCCATCCACATGGGATATCTCTGCATGAAAATCCAAGCCTTCCATGGAGTGATCTCAGTTCATGGCAGCCAGAGAGAAGCTAGAAATGTCGAAAAGGCAATTTTCAAAGAATACAAAAACATCAACACTGTCCAAGGGGCAGAAGTCCAAGACCAACCGCCAGATATGCCTGGAGGAAAAACAGACCTCAGAAGGGGAGAAGAGACCAAACTAGTGCCCCTAGAGCCCAGAGTACCAGGGAGAAATGTGTGTATAGGGGCCCAATTGCCATCTCAAGAAGAAGAAGAGTTGTTGCAAACCCTCAGAGACAACAAAGACATATTCGCATGGTCCGCTTCAGATCTGCAAGGTGTCAGTCGGGAAGTTATTCAGCACAAGCTGAATATCGACCCAAGCATGAGGCCGAAGAAACAACGACCCTGGAAGATGTCCAAAGAAAGAAAGTTGGCTGCACAAGCAGAAGTGCAGAGGTTGCTGGACGCAAATGTCATCAGAGATGTGCGGTATCCGGAGTGGTTGGCCAATGTTGTACTTGTGCCCAAGAAGAATGGAAAAATGAGGATGTGCATAGATTTTACAGAATTAAACAAAGCTTGCAGGAAAGATCCCTTCCCCATGCCCAGGATCGATTCATCAGTCGATAAAGCAGCAGGATGTCGGAGGTTCTCACTCCTGGATTGTTTCTCAGGATATCACCAGATATGGCTAGCAAAGGAAGATGAAGAAAAAACAAGTTTCACCATCCCAACGGGAACATATTGCTTTGAAAGAATGCCGGAGGGCCTCAAAAATGCCGGAGCAACTTTCTGCAGAATGACAGCAAAGATATTTAAAGATCAGTTACTCAGGAACATGATTGCTTACGTAGATGACATTGTCGCCATGAGCAAAGATCGAAAAGATCACATCACCGATTTGCAAGAAACCTTTGCAAATCTCAGAGCAGCCAATCTCAAGTTGAATCTGAAGAAATGTGTGTTCGGAGTAACCAAGGGAAAGATGCTAGGCTACATTGTAAGCTTTGAGGGCATCAGGGCAAACCCGAAGAAAACTCAAGCCATCTTAGCGATGGAAGAACCAAAAACAAGAAAGGAAGTCCAAAAGCTGACTGGTCGCATAGCAGCCCTAAACAGGTTCATTTCCAAATCAGCAGAGAAGAGTTTGCCATTCTTCAAAGTTCTAAGGGGAGTTTCAAAATTTGAGTGGGAAAAAGAGCAGTCTGAGGCTTTTCACCAGCTCAAGGCATATCTAGCAGAACAACTTCTCATCACTACACCAACACCAGAATCTCCGCTCCTGTTGTATGTGTCTGCATCTCAACATGCTGTGAGCGCAGTGTTGATCCAAGAAAAGGAGGAAGATGGTAAAATGCTGCAAAAGTCGGTTTATTACATCTCCGAAGCTTTATCAGGCTCCAAGATAAATTATTCGGAGATCGAGAAAATCATCTATGCAGTTCTTACGGCAACAAGAAAGCTGAAGCATTATTTCCAAAATCATGAAATAACCATCCCAACATCTCAGCCACTAGCGGAGATATTGAAAAACAAAGAAATCTCGGGAAGATTAGGCAAATGGGCAGCGGAGATTTCACAGTTCGAAATCACTTACGTGCCAAGAACAGCCATCAAGTCTCAAGCATTAGCTGATTTTCTGGCTGATTGGACTCCTTCAAATCAGAGAGCCAACACTCAGGCGACGAAAATCTGGATAAGTTATACAGATGGGGCATGGGGCCAGCACGGGGCAGCGGCATCGGTAGTCCTGATATCTCCGGAAGAGATAAAAACAAAGTATGCAGTGCGGTTGGAGTTCAAAGCTACCAACAACATAGCAGAATACGAAGGCCTTATGCTTGCACTCAACAAGGCAAAAGCGCATGGCGCAAAGATATTGGAAATTAGAACAGACTCACAAATAATCGCTGGTCAGGTTGAAAAGGAATGCATGGCCAGGGAACCAGAATTGGTCAAGAACTTGGCTGCAGTAAGAGCTCTAGAGCGGAGATTCCAAGGATTCACTGTAAAATACATCCCGAGATCAGAAAACAGAGAAGCTGACGAGCTAGCAAAAGCAGCAGCAACAAATCTACAGTTACCTCCGGAGGTATTCTATCATATATCAGGTAAACCAGCAACGAGCTCTCTCACAACAGCATTCATTCAATACAAAGCTGATCTTAGAAAGCGAAGATTGGAGGCAGCCAATCATAGATGCCATTCAAAGCAACATTATCAACGAAGATGAAGCAAAAAGTGCGAGAATGAAAGCAAGAGCAAGAAGTTATGCAATATTAGATGGAGTGCTTTACAAGAAAGGCGTAGTAGAGCCAATGCTGAAATACATAACAAGAGACGAAGGAATTCAGCTGTTGCAAGAAATACACTCGGGAATATGTGGGTCACACATCGGTCCAAGAGCCCTATCAGCTAAAGCAATCAGACAAGGTTTCTATTGGCCAACTCATATAACAGATGCCCAAGAAGTGGTTAAGAAGTGCGAGGCATGTCAGAATTTTGCTAAGGCAAGAACAGGACCCTCTTCTGAGACACAGCTCTTAACACCATCATGGCCACTACAAAGATGGGGAATGGACTTGGTTGGCCCTCTGCCAACATGTCAAGGAGGAATCAAATACGTAGTAGTAGCAGTGAAATATTTCACAAGATGGATAGAAGCGAGGCCATTAGCGAAGATCACCTCAGAATCTGTGAAGAAGTTCTTCTGGCAGAATATCATCTGCAGATTCAGCGTACCAAGCACGCTAGTTGTGGACAACGGCAAGCAATTCGATTCAGATAACTTCAGAAGCTTCTGTAGCAGCATGGGGGTGAACTTGGCATTTGCTTCCGTATACCATCCAGAGTCGAATGGCGCAGTGGAAAGGAGCAACGGAATCATATTCGGAGCCATCTCTAAGATATTACACAATCACAGCAAGGGCAGATGGGCAGATGAATTGCAAAAGTCGTGTGGTCTCACAACACAACGGTATGCAGAGCCACAGGTTATATGCCATTCAAACTGCTATACGGCGAAGAAGCTGTGTTGCCCGAAGAAATAAACCATCAAAGTCTACGGACAATCAGGCAAGAATTCGCAGAAGATGAACAATATGTCAAAGAAACAATTGAAGGAACAAGACTCCACGCCATACAAAACATGTAGTCTTATCAGCAGGAAACTAAGAAATGGAGAGACAAGAAGGTAATCCGTAAGGATATCCGTGACGGAGATCTCGTCTTAAGAAAGAAGCCAAATGCTAACATGATAGGCAAGCTGCAATCCAAATGGGAAGGTCCATACACTGCAAAGGAAGCAGGCAAAGCATTTTCGTTTTACTTGGTAGATGACCAAGGTCAAATCTCTACCCATACTTGGAATGTAGACAATCTTCGTAGATTTTATATTTAGCACAAGTTTTCCTTTTTTGTAATAAGCCTCCGAGTACTATAATCGGAGGTTACATATTTTATATTTTTCCAAAAGGGCGCTGTACTCTTTTCCTCACAAGGGGAACTCCTTCACAGGAGGTGAGGTTTTTAATGAGGCAGTAGCTTTGTAATACCTCAGATATATAAAGAGGAAACTTTCCCCGAAGCACATGTCATCTCAGTCGAAAACAACTAGCAAAGAAGTTGTGATATTCGACAAAAGCAATAACGCAAAAGAGAACATCTCCGCTATACTTAGAATAAAATCCAAGTACTAAAAGCGGAGAGATCTCACCATTAGGTTACTAGAAGAAGACCTGAAGAACATCAGGCACCAGAAACCAAAAAAATCAATGACAAAAACCCATTGATATTACGTTCGGAAGAAGACCTTCCCAGCTAGGGACAGGCACCGAACACACAACGAAAATCTGCCCAAACATTTTAGTAATACTCAATCATAGCATGATTATTCTTTATGTGCGGCGAGTGATACAAAATAGAAGTGAAACAGCTAAAGTGAATTCATCTCCGTAGTATGCTGTCGTCGCTCGGAATGTCGTGGAAGGAGGAGAAGTCCTTGTACCTCCGGCATCTTAGCCTTACGAATTTCAGACACCAAGATAGCCACAAATTAGCGCTAACATACAAGCTGCTGCCTTTGCACCTCAACCTCCATGAACACCAGCACGCATCGGAGATATAGTCAGGGCTGTACAACGGAAAATGATTGTACTACCTGGCACTGTGGTAGCATAACCTCTAAAACCCATCGCAGTGGAGAAAAATTTTGCGGACCAAAAGCATAGTACTGTGCTCAGGTGTTTACGAGTCCTTGCACGGTGTCAATACAAGCCATGACCACGGGAACTAAAATAACATACATCATTCAGAGTTATACTCTTGCATCACAAACAGCAGCTAAGGTGGTTTTTATAGACACAACGACGCCACATAGCCTTAACTAATAAGTGTACTACGGTAGGTGCAATACATTTAACAAGGGGGGAGGGTGAGGCACTATAAAACCCAACCCCAGCCAACGGGAGCAGGTGGTTATCAGGAAAACGTTGAGCTGCTATGGAGCTACACGATTACTCGTTCGGAGATAACCTAAGATAGATCAGCTACCGTACAAGAACTCGTAATGCAGGGCGCAAACAAAGAGCTGCGGAGATTACCAAATCACCAGACTTGCGAGGAAAAATACTAGATGGGGGGATACCGCGCAAGAACAAGTAACATCCCCCCGTCGAAGATATTTTATTAGTATCATCTCCGCGTCATTTTACATTATTACAGCAGCAGTGTTTGACAAGAATCAAGTACTCTGAGATTATTGTACACAAAAAATGTAAAACAGTATGTAACCAGAAGCCCCTCAGAAGGAGAGCAAAGCGGAGATATGTCACAATCCTTGTTGTCCGCGCCACGCTAAGGATCGAGTGAAAAGAGAATCTTCGTCGTCTATATCATCTATAACAAATCTAAACATGTCTTCCACTCGTGCGTCGGCATAGGTACTCTCCCAGTACCCCCAAAGTTCACCGCTGATGAAAATGCCATCTCGATGAAAGCAAACAGGTGTAACATCCTGCGCAGGCCCTTCAGCAGGAACCTGCGCAGGGTAGATATATTAATACAATATAAGTTAAACAAGTTCATTTATACACCAAGGCATTCCACATCTCTCATCTACACTAAACTATATCTACACCTCTTCTTCCCGGCTCCTTGACGGGCTGCGGTCTGACGGGGGAGCCTGGCGATCCCCAGCCCCTGTCTGCTGAGCTCTGGAACCGTCCTTGGCGCCGGAAGGTTTTGACGCCTGAGGTATCTCCGCACCAGCATCAGGACGAACGGGAGTTGCCGAAGGGGCAGCCTGCTTCATCTGAGATGAAACAACTTATAAACAACATAGCGAAGATAAGGCAAAAATGACAAGCAAAAAAATGAAAAGTCAAGAACACATACCTCCGCCCTACGTTTAGCAGCCAACTCTGCAGCATCTTGGCGACCAAAATGGCCCCAAAAGTACCTCATAAAATTCTTCATCACTTTCTCAGCACTGGCACTCAATGAACCAAGTGATGCAACGCTGCTGATATCCTTGAACCGAAGTTTATCAACATGTTCGCACCCAGACTTGCACAGCACTTTGGCAAAATTGCTCACTCCAGATAGGCTCCCATAGTCGGCAACCCCATCCAAGAAAGAAGGAAGCCTTTCAATGTTTGCCTTCAGCCAATTAAGAGCAGACAGAGCACTTCCGTCTGAGGGGGCCACGGAAACAATACCGCCGCGAGATGATATAATATCTCTAAACGCATTCATAGCGGCACGACCAGCTTCCTGAGTCCCCTCCAGACGGGCATGTAGCAAATCAACTTGGGCCCTTGATGATTTCAGGTTGGTTTTTTCTTCTTCCAGCTCCTTCTCCAGCTCAGAGATCCAGGAGACCTTCTTTTCAGCCTCAACTATGGCAGAGTTCATCTCAGCTTGCAAAAGTGAAAAATCCTCCGCAAGTTTCTTCTTTTCCTCCTCCAAGGTGACAACCTTAGAGACCTCAGCCAGGGCAGACTCCTTCTCAGCGGATAACCTGTCAACTTCATTCCTCAGAACAACTATAGCCCTGTCACGGGCATTAAGTTCATTTGCAACCTTCCTGCGGGCTACATCGGCAGCGTGAAGCATCTGCATAGCAACATCTAACCTTAGAAACTAATAAAATGAATAATATATCAGAAAAGATATGAAAGGAGGTGCATTCGGTGCATTACGGGCAAGGTTTTGCTCGAAGTTAGCCTGAAGCAAATCCATCGCATCCTTAGACTCAAGCAAGTCGCGGAGGCGGGCTAAAAAACAACATGTCACACGATGAATAAGATATCTCCGAACCTAAAAACTCAAAAAAAAAAAATACACCAATGCACAAATCAGTCCGCAAGGAAAAATCTTGCTCACCAGTCTTGGGGCTTGAAGGAAAATTCTCAAAATCTTGGACGCGGAGATAAGCCTTGGGATGGGGATATTGTGTAGCTGCGCCAAGCAAAAATGTCAGTAAGAAGACAACTTAAGAAAGTGCAGTACAATTTCAAAAACTAACAAAAAACAAGTTATACCCATAACAGGAGCTTCACCCAAATCAATTCCAAGACCCTCCCCAAGCTCGCGTAGGATCTTAGCGGCGTCCAAGGCCGCTTCATGGTCGTCATCTTCGTGGGAGGTCAAGGTCCCTTTGCCCTTGTCCAACGTACCCACATCCTCTTCAGGACAAACGGTGCGAACACCAGAACCATCATCAATCTCAGCGTCATAGCCCTCAGGCTCTTTCTCTTTATCTTTTTCACCTCCTTCCTTCTCCACATCCTCAATAACAACAGTCTCCGGAACTGAGTTACGAGGAGAAGGGACCGAAGAGGGGTGCTCAGCAGAATGGAACGGAGAGGTCTCAGACTCCTCACCAGAACCTTCATCATCTCCGAAAGCGGGTGCGATCATAACGTCTTCCACCCCCGCAACACCAGCAAAGAACTTGGCAGAACTGCCAAGTTGGCTACTTTCACCAACCTCACCAATATGCCCACCAAGGTCAGGGCTCCCGTGCTGAGCAACAATGATGGTCGTGACAGTGGCTGCACGTCCCCGCCTTCAGTTTGAAGCTCAACCTCAGCTTCATAAACCTCCGCATCGGAATGAAGGCCAGCCACAGCCAAGGCATCTTCAATAGTCATATCCTCTTGCACTGCAACATCTCGGGAAGATGTTGCATCTCCGGCCAGCTCGGAGGTCTGTCCCTCCGCCTTCTCAGCAGCTACGGCACTGGAACTTGGAACCTCCGTCCGAGACTTCTTAGGCCTACCCCGGCCCGCTGTAGTCCCCTTCTTCCTTTTTCTTTTCTCCGCATCAGCGGTGGTGACTTTCCCTTTCTTTCCGCCCGGAGCAGCAATCTTGCCAAGCAGTATCTTGCCCTTTGCAGCTTCCTCAGCCTTCTCTAACTCCTTCACAGCGAGCTCTTTAGCCTCCTCGACCAGAGCCAATACATTGTCCGGGACAATATGCGGCCCATACTCAATTTTCAGCTCCTCAAACGCGAGGTTTAAACGCGGTAGGGTGCCCCCCTCACTCTGACGAGACAAATACTCCCGAACGCTGATTTGACCAACGATCTTCCGGGTGCGGTAGTCAACATTCGTGATAAAATCATCACCAGACATGCCCTCCAGAAGATGGATGCCGAGACGAGGAAATGGAATACCATTACCTTCCCCAAACACGGGGAGGTTAACCAGTTCAACAGGCACTTGAGGCCTGACTTTAACCAAAGGCCAAAAATCATACGCGACCATCTCCTCAACCATATCTCGGCCGGAGGAATACTTGCAAGCAAGAGAAAACGCCTTCTCACAGGCCTTCGAGTCCTTATCAATAACTTGCAAGCGGTGATGGCATCTCAGCTCCGACATCTCCGAAGCAAGTGGGTAGCGAGTTATATCTCGGCCATCCTTGTCCTTCATCTGAACAGCCATAGTCTTCACGTAGAACCAATACTTAATCCAGTTTGAATCCATTCTCAGCTTCTGACAAAAAGACAACTGCAAGCCTTCCCTGTCCTGAAATCTCTGAGGAATAAAACTGCAAGTCCCAAACTGGCAGCGTGACCTCTCGCCATCGATAGTGACTATCTTCGGCTGATCGTGAAGCTCATAATACTCGCAGAACACGGCCAAGTCCGGAGGAGCGCCGTAAGATATACTGGCCCAGCAAAACTTCGAAATGTTAAGGAAAGCCAGTGGAGTCAATTGATGTAGCTGAACATCGAACGACTCCAATATCAACCGGAGAAAGCTCGTATTTGGCATTCGGAGCCCACAGTTAAAAAACTCTTTAAAAACCACCGCATACTCCCGACCGGGGGGCTTCGGCACGGTCTCCGCTTTGGGGATGCGGTAAGATCCGGCGGCTATCATACCAGCTGCAACTAAGTCCTTTGCCATGGCCTCCGTCATACTACTTTTACCGAACTCGTAGTTGACAGGCATCTTAGAAGAGTCAGATGGACTAACCAGATCACCGACAGAGGCTTCTACGTCGGATAGACTCTACAGCAGATCTCGGGCTTCGGCGGACGCCAGCATGCACTCTTCGTAGTACTTGTCAAACCCTAAAGATCTGACCCGACGGAGATCTCTATAAGGACCGAATATTTCAGTCCTCTTGTAGTACGAAGGAATACTAGAAGCCAGCGGAGATGCTTGCGCTATGGGAAAGTTGGTTTGAGGCTAAGGCTTCAGCGATGAAAGCGGCAGAGTTACCGGGGGGGGTAACTCCGTGGGGTGGGGAACCTTTTTATAGTCGCGGGCCGACCCCTCGGTTTCCACCCAGAAAACGTCCCATCCAACGGTCGAATCAATCTCCAACGGACAAAAGCTCTAGAATACAGAAAGCAACTGCTCACAATGGTAAAACATCTCGTAACCCCGGAGATTTGTATAAACCTATCTAGAGGGGGAGGCATGATCCAGCACCTCAACCATCGGGGAGATGTAGACGTATCTCCGCTAAGCAAGAAAAAACGCCAAATCAAGGCCGGAGGATAGGCTCATGCAAATCTCCGCCCTTGGGGAACTGTTGGGTAGCTAACCCACAAGCACTTAGCCATTTCAGCGGACACGTCTCCAATTTGGTGCTGGATCTCGGAAGAACTGAGAAGGTTTTGGTCTTCACTAACGGCAAAATACACTCGCTTGTGATTTCCCTTGTGTGCGTGCAAAAGGGAAAACATCTACGCAGCGAGATGAGGTCATCTCCGAAGCGGAGATGATGAGGACCCAAGAAAGGCCAAGCCTCCAACCCTGGAGCAGCCAAGCGGAGATGATGGCATCTCTCTTTCTGAGATGTCGGGGCCGCAGAGAAGACTAGGCGCGGAGACTGCAACCCGCCGGACCGAGATGCCGCAATCACCTCAGTCACCTTGATCAGGGTCATGGGCCAAAGTCAAACCGGTCGACGGCCCAAGACCACCAAGGGCGAGCCGAAATACTAAAGAGGCCGAGATGGGCCTATGAAGTTAAAAGACAAAAGTGTACATTAGAAGTTGTACTTGGAAGGGAATATACCAGGAATCTTGTAAGGGTAGAAATGTAATAGATATCAAGGGTTGGGCAGACCACTATAAATAGGGGCTGCCACCTTTTGTAAAGTTGGTTGGTAAAGCTACTTTACTATGCTTTAGGGCAGGTCAGCTTTATGATGACTTATCCCTAGTTGCTTTTTGTTCTTGTTTTAGCTCTCATTCTCTTTTTATTATTTACATTTTGGTTGGTTTATCTCGGTGACTGATATAAATTCCCATTACCTTGTGTCCTACTTTTGTTGGGGCTCACTTCTCCAACACCCACTATTTGGTACATGGGTCCCCCTCGTCCCGCAGCCCAGTATCTCACGCTTGTGCGAATCGCCCACCACCAGGCACCTCCTGTATGATCTGTTCAGCATTGCCACCCGGGAGTCAGGCCGAGCGACCACGCTGATTTCACCATCAGAAATTCACTGAGACCTCCCAAGCATAGCCTAGGTGTGAGTGTGACGTTGTAAATATGTTATGCGCCGATCGGAGCTATTGGATGCTTCTTTTGTTCGCTCTTAGAATAAATATATCTTCATTCCTTCGTGGAAGCTACACACGCACAGCTCATTGTTATATTGCGCATTTCTTGAGCTCCCTATTTATAGAGATGTGTATTGCCTAGCATGTTGTGTATTTGTAGTCTTCTGGATAGGGTCACAGGACCACGGCAGTTCCAGTTCTTAAAGGAGGATAACATGCAAGGACTAAATAAATGTACAACACACTACTGGAAAATGGAATACTTCTGTGCGTGGTTAATTTTTCTGTGCATTTTTATCGATACACACAGAAAAATGGAATCACCTCGCTACCAAGTACGGATCAGAGTAACAAAGTAATCACTACATAACATGTAAATATCCTCAGCCAAATTCATATAACGATGCTGAGATACATAGGTATAAGTTCGTCATCAGGACACCATGTGCGGTGTGCCGCTGATACCTCGCTCCAACCAATTTTTCATGCTGTTTTTGAAACCTGGTGGGACACAGGGACAGGTCCACCTGTCCTTGCATAACTGTTTATATAGATGCATCCATAGCCCATAGAGTATAACTACAAAACATTAGTGTCATGGGTAGCAGCTAGCCAGATGGCAGGAAACACGCACGTGCTGTCATATGTATGTATATAAATTATATACATACAGCGATGTGTTTACTGTGCACTAGTTATTGTGCCCTTCAAATTATTAAAGGCAGCATACGTATATATAAATTAGGAGGCGGCAGGGTTTTTGAGAAATAGGATGCAGCGTGCAGCAGGGAGCTAAAACTTGAAGTGTCTCTTGTCTTCACTACTCATGCAGTGTAGTCTATGAATTGGAGGCATTGGGATTTTAAACTCTGGGTTCTCTGTCGAGGATTGTAAATACAAGAACTCATCGTCCACCGGAGCTGCTTGTTGAGCTGCTTATGTTTCCTTCCTTTTGCTACTCGTTGAGCTGCCGGACTTTGTACTTGCGTTGTTTGGGTTTTTACTTTCCTCCTTAATGAAATACACATGAAGATGTGTTCTAGAAAAAAATAACTCATCGTCCACCGGATAGTCAAGGATAACTGCAGCATGAGACGAGCCAGAGGCTTAGATTATTAGCATGCTGTTTATCTGGCAGGTAGCAGAGAAGACTCTCGTGAGGCATCGGCGACACCGGAGACCGGGGATGAAATGAAGTCGATTGAGAGCGAACCCTCTCCAATTGCGTACTAGATATCTGACCCCATTGTTCGTGCTGCCTTGATTGCACCTGATCAACGCTCCTGGCAAGATCAAGACCTCAGCGTCTTAATGAGACGGTAATGCTCTTCACTTCCTAACTGTCCAATAGATTTTAGAAGAGTTCTTTGAAGAGCAGTGTATTGGTTTTGCTGATATCCAACCTAGTCATCTGGGGCAAGCGATAGTTGTTTTTAGCTCCCCTATTGACAGGGATGCTGTAGTTATCAAGAGCCCTATGCCTATGGGCGATGTTTCAGTTACTTTCACTAGGCATAACCAGGGAATAAATTAGAGAAAGTGGGTGTCCAAAGTTTCCAGAATTGCAAAAGGGTGTGGAGGCTGGGGACTGAGCATAGTGAGGAAAGCTTCCAATAACCGATAAAGTTGAGAGAGAAGCTAAGAAAGAGGGTGTCCACAGTTTAGTTGTTGAAGAGGAACAGAGCACGCACTATATGATGGAAGAGTTATCTTCCGGTGATGCAAAATATTACGTGTGCAAAGTGTCACGTGTGCCAATCTGTCAGCAATAGCATTCTTTTTTTTAATAATGATCTGTGAGCAATAGCCAGAAGAACACCTTATGTTTCGGATGGCACAACGAAAGGACAGATTGGGACTTGTCCACTTGATTATGTTCTTATTTACTTTAAGTTTTTTTAGATAAAGGATATAAATCCGGCTTCATCTATCCGAGGATAGAATCAGGCCAATTATTACAAAACCAGTCTCCACACACGAGAATAAAGTAGATGCACAAATCCGCACACACACAAAAGTATGGAAAAGGAAAAAGAGTTCTTGATTAAACAAAGCCAACATGTCTCTGCGAAAGCCAACCGTTGGACCCAAAGAAAGCTAACGCCGACGCTTCTAGGTAACGTGCAATAGAGAGTAGTTTATCTTTAAGATCATCCCGCCGTTGCAAGGTTGCCCACTGACGTAGCCAATGTGTCCCTCGGAAGAAGAGTACCTGCAAAAGATTTTTTGGTTTGCATTTGTCAAAAACTACTTCAGTCCTGGTTAACCAAATTGCCCAAAGGAGTGCGGCTGCTACTGTCAATAACAATATATTATACTTTTTGTTTCCCCTCTTCGACTAATTGAAAAATAACTCTTCAATATCTGAAGGAGGTGGTAACCCAAAGAGTAAATGTATAGAGCGCCACAAAAACTTCACATAAAAGCAGTCAAAAAAAGAGGTGTTGGCTTGTTTCTGGAAGATTACAGAGAGAGCACTTTGTATCACCATTCTAATTTCTTCTAGCCAAGTTATCTTTGGTTAGAATAACACCTCTTTTAACATACCACATGAAAATTTTAATTCTCATTGGTAGCTTTGTTTGCCAAATATCTCGGGACACTCTCACCCCATTGTTAACTAATACAGCATACATAGACCTAACCGTAAAAATACTAGAGGCCTTTAAATCCTATACAAAAACATCTCTTTCCTGTAGTAAGTTAATCTGTTGTAAAGAAGCTACAATACGATGCCAATTTGTTAAGTTTGCTCCCACTAGATTTCTCCTAAAAGAGATATTTAGTACAGGTGTACTCAACACTGTGGCTATTGTATCCTATTTCTTTCTTACAATATTAAACAACCCAGAAACCTATCTTTAAGAGGTTTGTTGCCCAACCAAGTATCAATCCAAAAGTGGGTCTGCGACCCATCCTTGACATTGAAATGGCCTAAATTGAAGAAAGAATCTTTGACATTCATCAGACTCTTCCAAAAATACGAGTAGGTTTCTTTACGCAGCTACCTAGAGTTTTATTCTTAATATATTTATTCCTTAGCAATTCTTGCCATAAACCGTCTTCATTTAGTAACTTAAAAAGCCACTTACTAAGCAAGCATTTGTTTTGTATTTCTAGATTTTGGATTCCTAGTCCACCACGGTCCTTAAGGTTGACACATAATCTCCCATTTAACTAATCGGTATTTTCTCTTATGCTGGTCATTCTGCCAATAAAACCATGATCTAAAGCAGTCAATTTTTTCTAGCACACCCTTGGGCACTTCAAAGAAGGACATCATAAACATTGGTAAACTAGAGAGCACCGAGTTTATGAGGACCAAATGACCCCCTGTTGTAAGCAGTTTACCTTTCCAACCACTAAGTCTTTTCTCAATTCGTTCTTCAATGCATTTCCAATCTTTATTATATAATTTTCTAAAATGCATTGGTAAGCCAAGGTAACGGAATGGATATTTCCCAATTCCACATCCGAATAATTGTGAATAGAACTGTTCATGATCCTTTACTTTTTTCGAAAACAAAAGACTTCGCTTTTGTGGAAATTTATTTTTAAGCCGGATAATTGTTCAAAGGTACCTAGTAACAATATCATGTTAGTAGCTTTGTCCAAATCATGACTCATAAAGATCACTGTGTCATCCGCATATTGGAGTATAGATAATCCATCATGGATTAGGTGGGGAATGATCCCTTCTACCTGGCCTGCTTCCTTTGCTCTAACAATTAGTTTTGCCAACATGTCTACCACTATGTTAAATAGTATAGGAGACATGGGGTCACCTTGCCTTAAGCCTTTCTTAGTCTGAAAGTAAGGCCCAAGCTGATCATTAACCTTAATATTTACATTTCCTCCTTCTGTAAAACTACTAATCCATTCGCACCACTTTTGAGAAAAACCTTTCATTCTTAAAGTTTGTTGCAGAAAGTTCCAATTTACTTTATCATAAGCCTTTTCAAAATCAATTTTAAAAATCACCCCATCTTTTTTTGGTATGTAATTCATGAATTGTCTCATGCAAGATAACAACCCCTTCCACTGTGTACATAGTACCTTAAAAAAATCAGTGCTTGGTAAAAGGAGATAAAGCTAGACTAAATATTCTCACAACACTTTTTCATAAAAAAAAAATTCTCACAACAATCACAACAACAATCATGAGCAAGATGTCGTTTACCTTTCTCGCCACGCGTCAAAAACTCTCGCTGTCGCTGCTGTGGAGACGCTGTCGAGGCTTCCTTGGGCCACCAGCTCGTAGACAAGCAGGAGGCCATGGCGGCTGTCGCACCATCCCAGGAGCTGCACGAGGTTGCGATGCTTGAGCCGGCTGATGATCCTCACCTCCGCCTCGAACTCCTTTCTCCCCTGCGCCGATGACTCCGATGATAACAACTTGATGGCCACCGGGCGCTCTTCGCCGCAACGGCGAGCTTACCCCTCAGACGCTTCCGCCACCACGACCGAGCTTGTCATCCTCAGCGAAGTTATTGGTGGCGGCGGCTAGCTCGCGGTATGTGTATCGCCTGGGGCGCTGGCAGCCACCTCTCTCGAGCTTGGCCCTGCTTTCGTCTTCTTGTTCTTGGTACTCGTCGTCGTCGTCGCTGCTTCCATATGGTGGTATTCTTCTTCCTCCCGACGATCTTCTCCTTTTGCGTTTCTGCTGCCATACTAGAAAGGCCAGCACGGCTGCACACGCCAAGAGAAACTGAAGAGACGCTAGCACCGAGATTATGAGTGTTGTTCCTCTAAATCTCTCCTTGGGATTCTGGACGGTGTCAGGTGTCAGTGGCGGCAGCGGCGCCATTGCTGGTGGTTCTTGCAGGGTGGATGTGAATGACCATGCGTGCAGCTCGGCGTAGCTGCCAGTCGCCGCTGAGAAGCCCACGCCGGCGACCAACAGTAAAATTCCACCATTCATATGGTTGACTCTATATGCACACCAACACCACTATCAAAAAATAAAGGAAAGTAGTCTCAAATTAGATGCCCCAAATGAACTTTGAGAAACTGAGCAAAATGTTTGATCGATGTATACCTTTTGTGGCCTGCGACTATATCAGATCAGGGAGCCACAGACCGACGAGGTTGCCAAGGCACCGTGTTCGAGCCAGTCGACCAAGATGGACTGAAGCTGCTGAGTTGAAGCACTAACCATATGTCCATATGCGAGATGTGGGTGATGAGTCAAGCTCCATCTCTATTGGTTGAGAGTTGTGGCAGATGTGGATTCAAAATCTATCTCATTCTTTGAAAGTCACAGAGCGGCCGAGCTTTGCACTCCATCTGTGCTAAACTAATCAGCTCCTAGAATCATTCTAAGTCAGGCTTTTCTTGAGTTTGATCAACTTTATGATTTATTAATTGAGGTAGTGTATAATTTTCCTGAGACCATGCCCTGTTGTCCAAACATTTGTGATTAGTTAGCTTTATTTCTTTTGGCCCTCCCCAGCTAGCGGTCTGCTGGGTGTTGGGGATTGGCGCTCCTCACGCTTAGGCTGTAAACTCCATTCTTGCTTATTAATATAGCCGGGTAACCGGGTGTTTAAAAAAAAAATCCTGAGACCACCATACACAAACTCTGTATTAATGGGGGCCGAGAGTAGCGGACTTAACAATGCTAATGAAGTCTTGACCCCCGGACTTATATAAGTCAGGAGCTAGCGTATTGTATAAATGAAATCATTGTATTAGGTGGTGTTCTTGGGACAGATGCGTGTATCTCACCAAAGAAATGAATCAGGGAAATTCTACAGGGAGAGGGCGTGCACGGGAAGTGCCGAAATGGGCACGGCCGGCCTGCTTAGGGCTTGGGCTTTTTGCCAATTCCACGGACCAGGTCAAAAAGCGTGAAGAAAAACAAATTCTTTTTCCACGGATTCAGGGCGCATATTCGGAATCATTCCACATGGACCAGTTGTCACCGCACTTAACTAACAACAATCACCATATCCAGCACAGTATAAACTAATAAGTACAGTAATATAAATGAAGTCAAGGAATCAAACAAACATGGATGAATTTTTTGAGATACTACTAGCCCCGCACATTTTGCTTATAAAAATACTAGTTCACCAACCCGTGCTCTCGCATGGGTTAGAATCTTATAAGACACTAACAAATAAATTACTTCATTAATGTTCTAAAACAATAACTATATAACAGTAGTCTATATAGTCTATATTCTTCAATTATGACAATCAACCAAATATTGTTTTTGTTTTGCATCCATGTCTAGATTTTTTTTTTTTACATAGCACCTCTGAATATATATTTAGTTGCAACATTTGTTTTTACTATGATAGTTTTAGCTCTAGTTTAAATTTTGATGATATGAACCTAATTTTTGATTTTCCACTAAATTTTAAGCATATTAATTCCTTAGACACAACAACTATTATTATTTGCAATAGAGATTATAGTCTACCAATCTAATGGAAAAATGATATTGATATTTGTGAGAATTTTAGGTTCCATATTTTTATTTCTACATGTTTAGATTATTATTTCTTTTAACACCACATGTATTTAGTTGAAACATAAATAAACTTAAAAGTGTATAAACTTAAAATTATATCTCTTTATTTTATTGCAAAAGTACCAAAAAAATGCCAAACTACAATATGTCGTCACATTTACTGTACCAAAGCTATAGAAAAAAATTGGTTACGAAAATCAAAGAAAAATGTTGTTTGCTAAGTGTTAGCAAAGACACTTTCGGCAAATCTCCTCTTTGCCGAAGCACATTGCATCTGGCGCGGGCAAAGGCGTCACAGTTTGCCGGCGCCCTAACGGTTATACGCTTCGGCAATCTACTGTCACATACAGCAGCGTCACGCGTTACCGAGAGTGTTTCTTTACCGAGGGCCAGCCGTCGGTGAAAAGTTAGCTCTGCCGAGTGGGTTTCTTCACCGGGCGCCTGCGCTCAGCAAAGTGCTCCCTTTGCCGAGCGGTGAGCTCAAAAATTTGACCTTTGGCATGCGCCCGCGTTTTGGCGCTCGGTAAAGGCCGCAGCACTCGGCAGCCGACTAACTAGCAGATGGCTTTACAAAAGCACTTCTAGTTATAAAGTTGAAGAAATTTAGAGACAATCTCGACCTTCGAAGTGGTTGACATTGAGGGAGGGTGTTAGAAATAGAATATGTGAATGAGAATGATGTAAGCTATATTTAGTATAGAGTGTGTCACGGATCATCATAGAGTTAGTGCTAGAGTTATGGGTTACCAACATATGTAAACATGCACATTCTGTAATGGCTACGTTGGAGGCAATTCCCATCTATATAAGATGTAGCCGTGAGAGGCCAAGATAGGCAACCACGTTAACCCAAGCACTCTCTCATTCTTACAGCTTCAAGTGAAGAAGGACAACAGATGATTTTTTTAAGTGAAGTACAACAGTGATGAATCAAGCCTATACAACAGTGATGAATGTAAATCAAGCCAGCTCTTCGGAATCTCGGAGCAATTAGGCCGAGGACGCTGAATCGGAAGAGATCTTGGAGTGGCCGCTGGTTGTTGTGGTCATCGAAGAGGAGCTCTGAACGGACAAGGCGCCGATAGCATGACCAGTGACGGCGAACTCAGGCACCGTCCTGTACATCTGCGGTGTGAGCTCGGGAAGCCTGGTGTCCTCCGATTGTATAACGTGCATGGCTTGCTCGATGGATGGCCGCTCGCTCTGGTCAGGGTGAGCACACCACAGCCCGACGACGAGCACCCTCTCCATGCACCTATAGTGGACCTCGTCGCCAGCGGCCCTCAACCGCTTGTCCACCGCGTCAAGGATCGCATTCCGGCCATACAGGCCCCACATCCACTTGACCAGGACAAAGTGTCCGCTGCCTTCAAGAAGGATCACAGGGCACCGACCGGAGACGATCTCAAGGAGCACGATGCCAAAGCTGTAGACGTCGGAGTAGGTGCTCGGGTGGGCCGTGTTGACAAACTCTGGGTCAATGTATCCCGCGGTGCCCATCACGGCCCTGGTGGTGTGCCACCGTGCGCCATGATCGCCGAGCCGGGCCAGGCCAAAGTCGCCGAGCCGGTGCTGAGGGACTCATCCAGCATGATGTTGCTTGGTTTGATGTCACCGTGCACCACACACTGCTCCCACTCTTGATGGAGATACCGCAACGCGGAGCCCAAGCCGAGGATGATCTGGTACCTATGTGTACGTAGTACCTTAAAAAATCAGTGCTTGGTAAAAAGAGATCAAGCTAGACTAAATATTCTCATAATAATCACAATCACAATCATCAGCAAGATTCCGTTTACCTTTGTGGCCACGTCAAAAAATTCTCGTTGTCGCTGCTGTGGAGATGCCTGTCGAGGCTGCCTTGGGCCACCAGCTCGTAGACAAGCAAGAGGCCATGGTGGCTGTCGCACCAGCCCAGGAGCTGCACGAGGTTGCGATGCTTGAGCCGGCTGATGATCCTCACCTCCGCCTCGAACTCCTTTCTCCCTTGCGCCGACGAGTCCGATGATAACAACTTGATGGCCACTGGGCACTCTTCGCCGGCAACGGCGAGCCTACCCCTGTAGACGCTTCCGAAGCCACCGTGACCGAGCTTGCCATCTTCGGCGAAGTTGTTGGTGGCGGTGGCCAGATCGCAGTACGCATACCTCCTGGGGCCGCTGGCAGCCACTCCTCTCTCGAGCTCGGCCCTGCTGTCGTCTTGTTCTTGGTAATCGTTGTCGTCGTCGCTGCTTCCATTTGGTGTTGGTGGTGGCATTCCTCTTCCTCCCGATGATCTTCTTCTTTTGCCTTTCTGCTGCCGTACTAGAAAGGCCACCACGGCTGCACATGCCAAGAGAAATAGCAGAGGCACTAGCACGGCGATGACAGTATCTTCCTCAGGTGTCAGAGGCAGCAGAGGCGCCATTGCTGGTGGTTCTTGCAGGGTGGATTTGAATGACCATGACAGTATCTTGTGCAGCTCCATGTAGTTGCCAGTCGCCGCTGAGAAGCCCACGGAGACATTCTCTGGCAGGTACTTGCTCAAATCGATAGTTTTGTTGACGTTGTACCATGTGTTGTTGATGTTGAGATCAGCTACTAGCAACTTGGTGACATTGTTGTAGCTGACGACGGCCATCTTGGTGAAATTGGACTTGAGGTTATTGTTCTGCGATGTGATGTTGGTGGATGCCGTGGAGTTGAGCGAGTTGACGTTGATTCCGATATGGTCATCGCTTATATCGGCATAATCATGATTCTGAAAGGTGTCAAACTCCACCGCGATGATCCTGGTATGGTTCCAGTACTCGGACTCCCTAGGGAGGATGCCAAAGGCGCCCCCTCTGCTGCCGTAGGCGGGCATACCAGACTCGGGAGGGACGAGGAAGAAGGCCAGCCCGTCACCACTCAAACCACCGCCAACCGGCGTTATGTTGAAGTGGAAGGTGGTGGTGAAGCTGGCCATCTCGCCACTAGCTCCGTCCCCATAGCCGCATTGCTTCCACATATTGTGCCCGGCCAACGCTCCACTTGGCTGGTTGCTCACCTATCTCTTTTGTCAGGTGAAGCCCTTCCATATCGATTGTCGCATCGCCGGTGCAGTTAACCAATTCATGGAGGTTAGCAGGGCTCTGTGGTTGGGTGAAGCTGAGGTTGAAGGACAGCGAGCCAGCCCCCGGGACATGGATGGACAGTAGCATCCATAAACAGCAGCAGATCAGGCTGCTGCACGAGATGACGTTGTTGAGGCCGGAGGAGGAACGGCTGCTCACTCTCACTGTGGCCATTGTTACTTACTAGCTACCATTTGGTGGTCTGTGGTTTGGAGACAAAATCTTGGAACAAATAAGTAGCATATATGCTATGATGATATATAATTCGTTTGATTGTAAGTCTGTGACAACTGGGCCAGCGTAGATTTTTTTATTTTACTCAGAATTTTTTCTTTTTGACTCAGAGCGTAGACTTGGATTGTCAAGCCATCATCAAGTCGTCCCGCGTGAGTCAAACATCTTTTCTGACAACGGACTGCCCATTGGAACACGTGCTTTCATATTAAATGGTATGTTTTTTTTTTCTCTTTTTGTTCATTTTCTAACACAATAGGCATAATGATATGCGGTGTCTAACCAATTATGATAAAGTTATCAATTATTGATGTATATGTTCTTTCATCCATATCCATAGTTTTTTTACATGACATCTCTGTGTATCTTGACCTCTGTTACTAGGAAGGAACCTATACATCAGAATTTAGAACCTATACATCCATATCCATAGTAATGGCGAGCCCAATTTAGAGCCTTCCTAGTTAGTAACAGCAAGAAAGCAAAAAGACTTGACCAAAGCATTATCAATAACTTTTAAGTTGTTGAGTTGTTTAAATATGAAATTATATGAATAGATTTGTCTTAAAAATACTTTCATAAAAATATACATATATTTTTTCATAAATATTTTTATAATAAAAAGTCTTAGAAACCTACTTTTTACGAATATGGAGGAGTATAAGTGTAATATGCAAAGTATACATATATAATATTTTCATAAAAAATAGATGCCATAATAAAATATTAAGGAGCTATTTGTGGAAACTATTTTAATTTTTAATAAAGAGATTTGCTCCTTTTAGAGAGTTACTCTAAAATAAATTTCTTTTAGCTTTGATTAAATTTATAGAAAGATACACAAACGTCCATGGCACTCAACTAGGTTCAATTGATCGATGCACCATGATGAAATATGCTTCAATTACTTGATATTATACATGTTGATATATATTTTTCTATAAATTCAGTCTAAATTTCCTTTAGTACAAATCTAAAGCGACTTGCAACTTAGAACGGAGCGCAGTAGTACAGTGTTCTGAATCACGTGACTATTACAATTATCATAGTGCGGTACGCTAAAGTAATCAACGTACCAAAATCTCAAAGTGGCGCACTAGCATTTTGTGCCCCTCTAAATAAAATTTCCACGGAGCCGTAGCAGCAGAGTGGGGTTGCAAGCTGTGTCGTCATCGTGAGATGACCAGCCTCCATTAGTACTCAGTCGGATTTCAGGTACACATTACTATCGCTCAAGTGATTCTCCAATTGGGTTGGCTCAGATGCTCAGGTCGCCTTCAACAGACTAGTTAAATAGTTTTATAAAACTAAATTTAGTTATTATTAAGAAAATACATCCTCTAATATACTCTCTACATGACTCTTTATATTAACTAGCTCTCCATCCTTTCACCTTCGCTCTCTATTCTTGTAGAGCCTACCTTATTAATCATCTTTTACATAGTCTCTTGGTATTGGAAACACAAAAACAAGACTACCAGCTAGGCTAAAAGCAGTCCTCCAGCAAAAGAATCAGACCTACCAATGACACTGGTTTTCACGTGCGTGTTACTCGCTCCGTCTCAAAATATCTGTAAACTGGTTCCCTAAAAATAACTTTACCAAAATATATATTAAAAAATTAATATCTATGATATTGGAAAGATATTTGAATCTAGTTTTTAATAAATTAATAGGCCGTGTGGCCTATTGTTTTAACATGGGCTGTGTGGCTCGCTTGGAGTAATATTTAGTCCCTGTATACTCTCACTCCCCATCTCTAAAAGATCGCCGTCGTTGATGTGCGTGACACAAGTTTGACTTGATTTTTAAAAATACGTGCAACATTTACTAATGTTATTTCTCAGAAATACAAACAACAATCTTCTAGGGACGGAGAGAGTAGTCTTAAGACTCTAGTCCTTTGAACCAAACAGCCATTTAACAACAATCACCATCTCTAGCACAGTATAAAACTAATAAGTATAGTAATATAAACTGTAGTCAAGTAATCAAACAAACATGGATGAAACTAGGTTGAATCCACATTATCCAAAAAGCATCTTGTAACTATGATGTCCGTGTCTAGTCACCCAAAGTAAAGATAGGGCACTGTGTGGCGGACCAATTTAGATGGTGACACGCGCGCGACCTGAAGTCAAGCAACAAAAACAAATCCCATTCAGCCCATTAAGACCCTGTTTAGTTCCACCCAAAAATTTTCACAATGTTGTGCTCTAGTAAACTTTTACTAATAATGGATTAAAATTAGACTTAAAAAAATTGTCTCATGGTTTTCAAGCAAGTTATGTAATTAGGTTTTTATTGGTTTCCAAGAATCCCTTCCGACATCCGATGTGACACCCAAAAAACTTTTCACATAGGAACTAAACATAGCCTCAATTTTGCAAAAGCTCTCCTGTGAGAAAGCAAGTTTTCAGACGAGATGTAAGGGGTCTGTAGACAACCAGAATGAGTATACTGTATTCCTATTACTCATCAATATTCGTTCCAAATGGTACAGCCCATGTTAAACAATAGGTCACATTTGTAGTTAAACAACAGCCCAGGTTCCAAATGGGGCAGAAGAATCATGATTTACACTCAAGAATTTCATCAACAATAGATCACATGTTAAACACCGAGCCACAGTCCTGGCTATTCTCAACTCTCACAAAATTTTTTAGAAAGGGCGACAAAAGTTTTGCCGTGATTTCTATTAGACGAAGAAAGATAAAAAAAAGGCAAAGCGCCTCACCCGTTTTTTTGAATGGAAACTAGACCCAAAACCAATACAACTTAGGAGAGTGCTCCAATCAACCTACCACTTAAAACAACTCACTCCACTACTAGCAACTCAACTAACAACAACACGGATGGGATAAAATGAACATGACACTCTACTCGGTTGGATTGGGTCCTCAACATGAGCCTCCATCAACACATTCGGATTGGGACGTCGACTCAGACCACCATCAAACCCGATGACCTTGGGCGACAACAAACAAAGCAAAGCTTGAAATAGCCCGTTGGGCGACCGCAAAACTAGAATGCCTAACCATGCCTCCAAGGAGGAAAAACGGCGCTAAAAAGCGCTAACAAGGTAGCCTGCCATGGGAAGGTTTTCACCGGCAACCTACAGTATGGAAAGGAGGAGAGATCGGTGAGGATGCCTCCAAGAAGCGAATGACATCCACAAATGTCATTGTCAAGCTTTTACGCCCCAATCCCCAGCAACCTCCAATACCGTCACCGCCGAGACCGCACCTACCAAGGTGGTAGGATGCAGCGGTGAATCTGCACTAGCCCCACCCCGCCACCGCCCCTAAACACGCCAGCAAGGAAAAGCGTCGGGAGAAGCTGCAAGAGCCAGCTCCGCCACAGAAGCCAGCCCGAGGAAGGGGAAGGAAGATAGCAGGGAGAAGAGGGCCGGGATCAGAAGAAGCCCAAGTCGCCCAGCTCACCAACGTCCCAACCCTGTCGAGCCAGCCCCACATCAACCACACTGGATCAACCATCCAGCAACCTTCGCCAACCCTTCACCACCCACTCCGTCAAGCCACACAGCCCACCATCAAAGTCGCCGATCCTTGAGAGCCTAGAGAGACCCGTTCGACCCACACCCGCCTCACCACCAAGAGTCGCGAGTGAAGAAAGAAGACGATTCGGACCATCGACACCACTAGAGTGCCGATGCCGTACAGCCGATGCAGCCACCGATGTCACCATGACGAGTGATGGCGCTGGCCATGCTGAGCCCGGACCGTTCTAACACAGCCGACCCACCCTCCGTACTTTCAAAGCAACACGGTGCCAGTTAGACACCAATATGCGCTGCACAACCACCGCCCGGCTCCACAACCACTCCATGACCACACCGCCACCACCAATTCCACCACCACTTTGCCCCCCACGGGTGCCACCGCTATCGGAGCAGTGCAGCGGCGACGGACCAGCCACCACCACGGATCCACCCACCAGCGACGGATCCGGCAAAGAGCAAGCCCTTACCACCCTTGGAGGCCGGATCCGGTCTCCCGGCACGCCCGGAGAGCGCCGCCCGATGCCGCCTCACCCATCTTTCGTCGGCAAAGGAGCGATGACGGCCGACCACCACCATGCTTGCGCCGCTGTGCAGCTCCAGCTGCCGCTCCACTCGGTGCCATGGTCGCCGAACACCACCCCTTGCCCAGAAGCTCGGCTGCACGGTGAGCCACCATCTTAGGGGACCACACCGCCCCCCTCCCCCCGGTTTCCTCGCAGCGGCGGGGAGGGAGGAAGGAGGGGGAAACTGGCGGCGGGCTAGGGGTTAATTTCGGCCACCCGTGTCGCCTATCTTGGGCGTGCAGGGGGCTCCTTCCTTCTCCCTGCCCACCGAATTTTCCTCTCACCAGATCAAGTCTCCCAATACGACTTCTTTGACAAATCAAATACTTGCTGATTAATTATAATAATAAAGATCTGTCTTTTCTTTTCTTACAAAGGAAGTACATATACAGCCATATTTTTTCCATGGTTTCAGCTCAATAGCATCACCATATTTCCTACCGGCCACCTTAAACAGTCGCAGCAGGAATGCAGGATACAGCTGCCAGCTAAACATAGCAGTGTGCAACTCTAGAATGCCATACCGGCAGGAGAAACAAAAAACGATAGCTTCAGCCACACTGTTTCTTCGAGCTAGGTAAATCATCATCCTAGTGACCGCCATCGATCTGCTTTGGTGGCTGTTGAGATTCACGTGCTTTTGAAACGGTTTTAATTATGTTGTATGAGATGTGAAGGTTGTAATGTGTTTTTAGAATATTTATGTGCTGATCTGTAACCATTTTATTTTGCTACTGATGATGAGAGAATGTTAATTGATGCTCGGTAATTAACTTTGCTAAAATTCTGCTAAAATTCTGGATGAAATGTTTATATTTCGCTAAATTTGGCAGCAGCCTAGTTTTAGCCGGGCTTAAATCTAGTAGCCCAATTTGAACTGTGCTGAATGACGACTAAATGGCTGAAGAAACACCCCACAAAAAACAAATCAGCCCAGAACAATAAAAGGCCTAGATGGTCATAAATGAGCCCAAAGATCTTGGAAACACGAATTGAGCCACAAAACACCTAGGCTAAATCCTATGTGGCATCGATGACATGTCAGTGTCCTCCATGGCGAACACATGGCACATAGGTGGCGATTTGAATCCATGACGGAAAAATATCCTACATAGATCCTACGTGGCAGCTATCCATGACGGTTATTTTTCATCATAAAAAAAAATAGGTTTTGGCAAGACTAACTAGACCTCGGGCTGTATTGTGACGGTTTAAAACCGTCACTGCATTTCAACAAAATTGATTGGCCATGGATCTGGAGTTGTTGTGTGGTCAATGGTTTGATCTCAGGTCAGATTCACTTTTTAGTAAAAAAAGGTTTTTTTTTTTTGAAACATCACGGAGGAGAGCTTCCCCACCTTTTTATTATCAAAAACAAAAGCACACCTAAAATTAGGGGTGTGCGTGTGTACGAGTGTCAGGGATACATCCGCGGAGGTAGGATTGCTAGTCCGCTAGGCTGTTTACATGATTGCCTTTAAGGCGTAAAAAAAGTTTTCATGCTCAGTAGAAGCCAATCTTACAAGATAAGCTTTCAATCCTACGTACAATTTTAAAATTGGAGATGCCGGCAGCGTCTGGCCGACCATAATTCACACGGTATGTACAATTTTAAAACGAGATGCGAGGTAGGATTGCCAGTCCGCTAGGCTGTTTACATGATTGCCTTTAAGGCGTAAAAAAAGTTTTCATGCTCAGTAGAAGCCAAACTTAGAAGATCAGCTTTCAATCCTACGTACAATTTTAAAATTAGAGATGCCGGCAGCGTCTGGCTGACCCTAATCACGCGGTATGTACAATTTTAAAATGAGATATGCCAGCGGCATCTGGCCGGCCGTGTATACAATTTTAAAACGAGAGATGTTGGCGGTGTCTGGCCAGCATTATTCGCAGGAGTTTTTTTTTTTTTTTTTTTTTTTTTTTTTGAGAGGAATATACAATTCCATGAAGCAACCATATTGGATAAATCGCTCCACACAAAAGTACAAGATACTGTCAAGCACACCAGCAATGACCGAAGGCATTCCTTCGTTAGACTCATGCTCCCCATCGAGGCTAGCAGGGATTGGTAGGTGCGCCGTTAGAAATTTTCAACAGCCTACCTAAACCGTTTCTATATTTACATAGCGAAGACCAAAAACACCAATCCAGCAGACTACCTATTTGACTATGTACTTTTGTTGGCCCAACAAATTCTCTCTTCTACTATCCACTCCTATTGGGCCAACAGAAGGGCTATCTATTTTTCCTTCATTCTCTCTCCTCTCCGTTGCTCCGAATCGCACGATGTCCCGCACTTGTGCAACCATCTTCCCCATCAGCGATGGCACCTTCGGCACAGAACGAGAACACGGGCAGCCATCGGCCGACCTCGGCATGATGTGAAGGAGGCAAGCCCCCTCTACACATGCGGGCGGCAGCGGCGAAAGCGCATTGGCGGAGCACCCTGCGAGGATGGCTGTGGGTCAACATCCCTGGTGTGGATGGATGTGGGCGGAACTCTTCGGCGTGCGTGCGGCTGCTCCTCGGCATGTGGCCATCCTTGCCTCCTCTCCTTGCCGGCACAGGGAAAGAAGAGTGAGAGAATGACATCATGGCCTCACATATATGTCATTGACTCCGCAAATGAATTTAGGTATCCAATTTAGATAATGTTGTAGGGGTTGAATGCAAAAAATGGGTAATATAGAAATAGCTCTATTAAAAATTTTAGGTAGAGATTAAAGCAGTGTGGTTTAGGTAGCAGTGTTGGAGATGCTCTTATCCAATTAGACAGATGATGCATTTTCGTCGTGAAAGAAAAATACTGTAGCATGGCCCATAATCCGGGCTAACAAGTTCAAAGCGAGAACAGGCGGCGATATGAGGGAGTCTATTAAAACAGCTCTAAGTAGAAAAAAAATAAGTCTTTCGAAAAATTAAGCCAACTCTTTTGAATCCGAGCAAGGCTGAGGGGCGCCGACTCGGAAGAGACACTTTGGAGTGGCCACCGGTTGTTGTGGTGCGTGGAAGAGGTGCTCTGAGCGGACAAAGGCGCTGTAAGGGCGTCAGTGGCGACAAACTCCGACACCGCCCTATACATCGTGGTGTGAGCTCGGAAGCCTGGCATCCTCCGATTGTAGGGCGTGCATGGCCTGCTCGATGGGCGGGCGTTACGCTGCGGTCGAGTGCGCGCACCATAGCCCGGCGACAAGCACCCTCTCCATGCACTGTCATCGGCCTCGTCACGGTCCTCAACCAGCTCGTCCGCCCAGCGTCGAGAATTGTATTCGGCCATCTGAGACCCCACATCCATTTGACCAAGATGAAGTGTGCACCGCCTTCCGGAAGGATCACGGGGCACCGACGGAGAGCGATCTCAAGGAGGATGGCGCCCGAAGCTGTAGGCGTCGGGTAAGTGCTCGGGTGTTGCGTGTTGGCGAACTCGGGGTCTATGTACCCGCCGTGCCCATCACAGATCTGGTGGTGTGCCACCGTGCACCGTGGTCTCCGAGCGGGCCAAGCTGAAGTCGCCGAGCCTGGTGCCGAGTGTGTGTCGTCCAGCATGATGTTGCTCGGCTTGATGTCGCCGTGCACCACGCACTGCTCCCATTCCTGATGGAGATACACGCAATGCGGTGCCCAAACCAACGATGATCTGGTACCTATACATGTGTATTTTTTTAGGAATCTATACATGTGTATTTACCTTAAAAATAAATCAGTGCTTGGTAAAAAGAGATAAATAACTAGCCTAAATATTCTCACAACAACCATAATCACAATCATCAGCAAGATGTCGTTTACCTTTCTGGCCATGTCGAAAAGCTCTCTCTGCTGCTGTGGAGATGCCTGTCGAGGCTTCCTTGGGCCACCATCTCGTAGACAAGCAGGAGGCCGTGGCGGCTGTCGCACCAACCCAGCAGCTGCACGAGAGGTTGCGATGCTTGAGACGGCTGATTATCCTCACCTCGGCCTCAAACTCCTTTCTACCCTGCGCCCGGCGACTCCGATGATAACATCTTGATGGCCACGGGCGATCTTCGCCCGGCAATGGCGAAGCTTACCCTATAGGCGCTTCCGCGGTGGCGGAGGGAGGGAGGGCTGAGGGGGCCTGGCACCCCCTATGCTTGATGAGATCTCTTATGTACACATGATTCCATCTTGTATTTGAAGAAATTTTTTGATAATTGCCCCTCCTATAATCCACCACTTAGTGCTTGGCCCCCTCATGGTTATTTTTACTCCTCCGCCCCTGCGCTTCGAAGCGCGCGACCGAGCTTCTTGTCATCAGCAAAGTTGTTGGTGGCGGCCGCCAGCTCCCGCGATAGGCGTATCGCCTAGGGCCGCTAGCTGCCACCCTTCTCTCGAGCTCGGCCTGTTGGCGTGTTGTTCTTCTTCAGCATCGTCTATCACTGGTTTCATTTGGTGGTGTTGCTCCCGTTCTTCTTCTCTTGTGTTTCTGCCGCCATACAATCCCAGCTGCACATGCCAAGAGAAATACTCCCAGCACAGCCGCTACAGCCGCTACTACTGACCTCTTCTTGGGATGCTGGATTTCAGGTGACTGGGGCGGCGGCGGCGGCGGCGGTCAGGTGCTTTCGTTCCTGCAGAGTGGATATGAATGACCATGGCGGTATCTGGTGCTGCTCACCAGCACCGCCCGATCACCGCTGAGAAGCCGGCGGCCACATGCTCGGAAGGTACCTCTTCAGATCAACAGTTGCGTTGGCGTAGTAGGGCGTGTCGTCGTTGATGTTGAGTTCGGCGGCGAAACTTGGTAACATTCTCGTACCTCACGGTTGCCACCATCTTGTAACCCGGCGTGAGATTCCTTGTTGGCGGTGGTGTCCGTGGATGCCATGGAGTTGAGGGAGTTGGCGTCGATGGCCACATGGTTGCCGCTGATGTCGCCGTATAGCTGCTGGTTCGGAAAGGTGTCAAACTTCGACGCGACCATGGTGGTGTCGCCCGGTGCCGTTGGTGGCGTAAGGGAGGAGACCCAAGCTGGCACCGTTGCTCGGGCGGTATACCGGACCCGACATGCCCGAGGAAGAAGGCCATCCCATCGCCGGAAAAAGAAGTGCTCGGGTCGGGGGTGATTCGAAGTCGAAAAGTAGTGGTGAAGCTGGCCGTCTCGCCCGGTAGCTGCGTCCCATAGCTGCACTGGCTGCGCGTCGCGTGGCCGGCGGTGCTGTACGTGCTGTTCTGATCACGCCTGTTCAGCGTGAGCTCAAGCGTGTCTGGACTGAGGAACGCGTCGCGGTGCGGTTTATCAACCGATCGAGATCAGCTGGGTTTTGGGGTTTAGAGAAGCTGAGGTTGAAGGAGAGGGAGCCAGCACGAGGGACATGGGTGGACAGCACCGAAAGACAGCAGAGGCTGCACAAGGCGAGGAAGGAGGCATGGCAGCTCGCCATAGTTTGCTACAGCGCTGTTTGCTCTCATAAGAGAGGTCTCCATGGACATATATTGCTACCACAGCTTTGGCTCGCCTCCCCACCCACCGGCAAATCTCGTAACTGCGGGTGTGTGCGTGGCAATTATTCTATAAGCGGTTATGGTAATTTCTATAGCGGTAGGTCAATTACCGTGATACTATGATTGAGCGGCTAATAACTTTCCTTAGTTGCGGCGTGTGTATCTTCTTCCCTCTTCGCCGAACTCCATCGACAGTCTGCTTGGTCTACTCTTGCGTTGTTAGCGCCGACAACCCCACTGTACAAATGTCGATCTTCTCCCTTTTGTCCGCATTCTTGTTCTCTCTGTGACTAGCACTAGATTACATGCATTTATCTCATATCGTAACACTAGTGATATATGGACCATATATCTCTAATACATGTTGTTGGTCTTTTTTTCTTATTGTCAGAATTAATATTTATATCACTGAATTGCTATTATTTTCAACAATTTCTGTGAGACAACTGCGGCAACCTCGAATCCTCGATTCCATTCAGAACGATGACACAGTGCTATTCCTTCTGCCAGAAGTAGTTACACGTCTATCGTCTCACAAGTCACAACATCAGCCAGCTCGTGGTCACACCATTGGCTTATCTCGTACAGCACAACTTGCAAAAGAACCTGAAAAGGACCAATTAAAGAATCGAAGGGCCAATGCAATTTCTGGTTAGAGCTTGGGGCCAGGACGTCTGGACATATATAACACCAGTCACCGACATTTGAAAAATCTTTTTGTTGTGAGTCTTGCGAGCCTAATTAAGGGCACCCACAATGGCAATAGCTAGTACTAACTTCTAGTTGCTCATTCTTTTTGACAATTTGATCATCATTACTTGTGCAAGAAGTAGAAGATGCACTAGCTTCTAGTTGCTCAATTTTAGTGGATAGTTCAACATTAAAATTTGCAAAGTTCTCAAATTTTCCTTGCAAACTTTTATAAGCTTGTTGTGAACTATCTACCATTTCTTGCAACTTAGATATTTTTGATTGTTGACTAATGCAAATTTTAGCATATTTAAGATTATCTCGCACAAGTTCATTCATAGAAGGCATATCGTCATCATCATCACTATCACTCTCACTAGAGAATGAGCTTTTCGTTACCTAGTGCCATAAGGCACACACGTGAAGAGCTTGATGATGAGTGCTTGTGGCCACGCCTCTTGTGTTGGGCTTCATCTTCACTTGAAGAGACATCACATGATCTTATGGAGGTGAGGGATTTGTTCTTGCACGCCTTCTACTTTCTTGTCTTGGGTGGGGACTTGTTTTGACAATCTTCCACAAAGTGTCCCACTTTGCCACGTCCATAGCAACCTCTCTTTCTTTGCTCTCTTCTTTCATCGGTGAAGAAGATGCAATTTTGAATTTGGATAGGCACACCCTTGACATTGAGCTTTTGGATCATCTTCTCCACCTTCTTGATACGCATGTGGGAGGTCGCGGGTCCGAATCCGGCCTACCGTGTAGCGCCGCGATTTTTGTCGCGAAAAAATGCTGCAACTTTTCCATTTACAACCATTTTGTCATATGAAATTACGTTTAAATTTTCTGATTTTAAAACTCAATTTTTGTAACATCCTCGGATGGAGAAACTACCAATATGAAAGTTGTAGATCTCAAAAATTTATAAAAGTTTGTAGTTGATGGCTTTTCGATTTAAGTTCGTTTAGGGCCTCAAACAAGCAATTTTTTTTTTTTGCCTCTCAAAGAAAGCAAATAAAGCTATAATTATACCCGGGGGCCGACATGCCATAGATGACCTCGGATGGAGAAACTCCCTAAATCAAATTTGTAGATCGTAAAACGTTAGTTGATAGCTTTTGATTTGAGTTCGTTTAGTGGCCCAAACAAGCAACTTACACTCGGTTGAGGGTCATAAACACACAATTTACACTCGATTTTTCTCTAATACTAGTGGAAAGGCACGTGCGACACGCACGTGTGTAGCATACAATTTTATTGACGACAAAAGGATTATATTCCCACATTCAATAAATTATGTTTCACAAGTATACGAACAATTGAGAAAACAGATGTGTCTCAATCCCTATGCCTTGGTGCAGACATGGTAGCACTGCAGCTTCTGATTCGGCATAGCCTCAATGTGCGAAATGGTAGCACTGCCGCTTCTGATTCGGCATAGCCTCAATGTTCACGATCAATCGCAACAACTGCACCCTTGGCCTCTTCTCTCCACCTTGGTGTTCTCATCATGCAAGTTTCCATCTTTTCATTTACATGTTTTCAACGTTTGCACTTGAGTTAGTATGTCAATAATAGGTAGTAGTTCAGACTGTTATGTGAAAACACAAAGTAACACATGTATCCAGATTCTCTTCAGTTTTGATTCTTATGTACGTATGTGAAATAGTAACAGAATTTTTTCAAAAAAAAAAAAGGTAACAGCAGGATTGCACCCCGAATAGCAACAGCTGATAGGCAAGAAATCTAAGAAATTTTAGTAAGAACTGCTACATTTTTTATCTTTCCCTTGTTAACACCCTGTTTGGTTTAAAAGTCTAGGACTCTTTTTTTTTTAGTTCTAGGGATTTTTGGAAAAACACTCTTAGGAAGGTACTTCTATAGACTTTTAACAAAAAGGTCCTTTAAAAAGTCCGCTCTTGTTTGGTTTCTAGATACTTTTTTAATCCCAACACAAAAACTCCCTAGAACCAAACATCTCCTAAGTCACATCTATCATGCCCAGAATACATAATGAATTCAAGCACTTGCTGTACTACACACTTGCAATTCCTTCAGCTTCCCCAGCCTTAACAATATGGACACCACCTTCCATCCCAATTTTGAAAGTTCCCAACCCTCCCTCGGTCGCCATCAAGGATTTGACTTTTAACAAATACATTTAACGGGAACACCTTGAGTATGAAACAGTGGTTAAATTTCAAAATATAAAATGTCTAATTTGACCTTAGATTACAAGCAAGATACATGCTGCTTATATATATATGGACCTAATTTCATAAAAACATTCATACATCAAAACGTTCAGAAATATTGCATATATCATTTACATAAAAAGCTTGCATATACATCATAAATGTATAAATATTGCGTATATCATCGAGCATAAGCTGTATGGTAATGTTAGACATAGCATGGAAGGTTGTTTCATTATTACTTCATTGGCATCTAAGATAATGGTCATTGTTTTATGAAAAAAATAAAATACTATTTATACCCACCAATTATGAAAACTGTCTTACAATCCCCTTTATAACCACTTAAAAGACACCTATATCTGCAGGTTAGTTCGAAACTAAACCTTTCTGAAAAGAGACACAGCTGTAGGTGTAGAGCGGCTTACTTTTCGAAGACATATCGCCCTATCATAGTAATTAATATAAAGTGCTAATAACTACCACTCAAAGAAGTACGAGATAACATCAAAGTAGTTCCAAAACTTTTGAAACAAAGTAGTTCTGAACTTGAACAACACACTACCTGAAAACTGGATGGGTAACGTCACCTCCTATATGCCCACAGTTTAGCAGGTGCAACCTCCTTTTTATTGATCCAATATAAAGGCAATATAAGTTAATTTTTCACAAACTCCTTTATGCTGCACATTGCAACAGATTTTTGGATCACAGAGCACACTGTTGTTTAATAGGAGTTGGATTTGAATTCCTATAAACATATAACACATGTGCAAATTGGTGGATAGCACCGTCTATGTATCGTTACATGTCGCTGCAAGCTACTTAAATATGCAAAACCTGAAGTAAATTAAAAAGCATTGTAATGTAGGGTTCTAGCTATCTTACCATCAGTGTCAGATAATTTATGGCACACTCTGAAAATGCTACTATCATGCTCTATATCAAACAGGTAGGACAGTCAACAGCCTCAGAAAGATGATCAGCACATAATTTTCTAACTATACTGTAGTCCTAGAAGATGGTCAAATTAAACTGGACAGTATGATACTCAAATTGAACTTCTTGGTTCATTGCTCTCTGTTGCAACTCAACATTAATGAACATAATTCAGGCAAAAGGATATGCATGCATGCTTCTATTTCGTCGACAGTTATCCGATAAGAAAGGCAAGGTGATCCTACTTCCCTCTCCCGCAGATGTGCAAGTGTGAAACACCTGTGCTCCAGCTTGCCTGAATCCTAATAACCCAGTATATCTTGAAGTTTGAAGAACAATATGCAAATGAGTATGTAACCATTCGCACACAACAACCCGAGTGGAAAAGAATGAAACAAATGTGCTACACCATTTTCAAACTTATGATGATAATAAAATGATACTATAGCACATAAATCATTATAATAGATGAAGAAATTTTGGTTACAGTAACATTTGTAAACATATTTTGCACGGGTAGAGGATACAGTTATGAATGCAACAAAATTAAATTTACACTATATGGATGTATAGTTTTTTTTCCACTGATTTTCACAAGTTTATGCATGGATTAGTACAAATACGCAAGTTCTATTAGCTTGGACTGTTCATCTTTTGGCCGTAACAGAAAATTTCACATAGAGAGGATGAAAACGAAGCGATCGGCTGTGAACGCCCGCCCTCAACATAGCGAAGACAACGTACCCTGGCCGCCTAGTAACCGAAGCGGGGCGGGCTCCGGCAGGGCCGGCCCTGGGGGTGCGGCGGTGCTACTGCACTGGGCCCTCCACCCCAAGGGCCCAATCCCATATGTGTGAAGGTGTGTAAGTTAGTATTCGCTGGCCCATAGAAAAAAAATAACCCGACACTCATTGCGTGTTGTTCGGCTGCCGCTGTTCCGCGTCTGCCTTATTTCGCCTTCTGCCGCGCGGCTCCTTCCTGCTGTAACCTCGGACCTCCGAGCCCTGCGCTGTTCAACTTCACATCAGTAAATGTTACAAGAACATTTTAAGGTAAGAGGTTCAACCTGTACCATAATATGTATTTTTATGTATCACACTTAGTAGAAATATATATCATTATATTAGAGTTATATTTTAGGGGCCTATTTTTAAAGATCCGCTCCAGGCCTATGAATTGACAGGGGCCGGGCCTGGGCTCCGGCGGGCGGCCAGCGGCCAACGCTGGGGCGCTGGGGCTGTGTGGAGTGGTCGGCGGCGACTGACAGCCTTGGTGCCAGGGGGCAGACTCGTGTGTAGCGTAGAGTGAAGGGCCGAGGGCGCCCCAAAGGGTGTCTCGTTGGCGGAGGCGGTTTTGTCGCTGGGCTGGGTCGCCGAGACACAATGATGACGGGCTGCCGTCCGCACCGCCCGGCTGCGCGTGCATGCGTGATCTAGATGAAGGAGCAGAACAATGTCTAGTCTTCCTTATATTTGTACTATTGTATTTCTTAGAGACGACAACCAACTTCATGTAACCAGTGGATATATTCCAGCTAAAGATCACTAAAGTTTTTGAAAAAAAATTATATATATTCATAAATAACAGTTAAGTTTAAACACTCATCCTCCACCCCACAGAAAACTATATCGGCCTCCACCACTAATCCAATTAGCAGACAAACACAGCAATTTGAATTTCATTGGAGAAGACCTAGAAAAGTGAACAAGTTTTTTGTATCACATTATTTATTTATGAATCCTAAAAGGTTCTCTTTTACAGTAACACATTAAAAAAAATAGAAAGGGTTAAACCAAATGATGCTGGTTTTTCAGAACAAAGTGACACAGCCAAATCTATCCAATTTGCATACCAGTAAAACTTGTTTCATTGCTGGTCTGGGCTTCTATATTTATGATATTTTCTCTGTGGGTATTTCCATATCATTCTTCAGATAAATTTCCCTCTACTGACTACTCATATACTTTCAACCATATGCCATTTTATATTAAAAATGGCATGAAGTACTGATGAATAATGTTTAATAAAAAAGGAGAAACGATCAGTGATAATTATCTCACCTATCTGTTGCATATAAAAACGATTTAGTATTATTACTTTATACCACTTTGACCACTTTGAGCCATTTGCAGAATTCAGGTCAAAGAAACATTCGCACTCATTGGAACAAGAAATTTAAGAAACAAATTGTTGCAGCGTACATGTACTACCTGGGAGTCGTAAGCACCTGGGGGTCCTGGAATTGCCCCGATCACTGGTCTCCGCTCCGGCCCGGGCCAGGCGACGCTAGCCACGGCCATCCGTGCCACGCGGCTTCGCGAACCGGAAGCAGATGGAGCGACGACGGATGCGGGACCGGTAATGATGGCAGCGTCGGCGTTGGCATCTGCGCCGAGGAAGTGGGGAAGGTACAAGCACCACCGTCATGGTAGCAGGCAGGGACTTCGTGAGAAGGGAACACAGGGCTTTGTCCTTGAGGCTGGTTGGGAGACGATCGATGGGAGTGGGACTCCTGAGCGCAGACATGGCCTGCTCGGCCTTCTCGTCGGGGCCGGCAGGGTACCAGGAGGCACGAGCCTCCGTTGGACTCTGCGTGGAGATCCTCGGCAAGTGGCGGCGATGCGGGCGGTGGCGACGCCGGTGATGTTGGCCACGCGTGGTCAGTCCGCCGGTTTCCCTTGGGGCGATGAGTCACGATGACGACGTGCGGTTCAGCGGTTTTGTTTTCCGTGTGCGAGGAAGCCTGAAGCGTTGCGCCGGTAGGCGGGTACGCGATGGCGTTGCGCGTCCAGGTGGGTATGTGCGGGCGGGTACGCGGCGCTTTGGTGAGAAAAAACGCCAGGGAGGTGTCGTCGGCAACGGAAAACACGTTTGCATGGTAGCAGGCAGGGACTTCGTGAGAAGGGAACACAGGGCTTTGTCCTTGAGGCTGGTTGGGAGACGATCGATGGGAGTGGGACTCCTGAGCGCAGACATGGCCTGCTCGGCCTTCTCGTCGGGGCCGGCAGGGTACCAGGAGGCACGAGCCTCCGTTGGACTCTGCGTGGAGATCCTCGGCAAGTGGCGGCGATGCGGGCGGTGGCGACGCCGGTGATGTTGGCCACGCGTGGTCAGTCCGCCGGTTTCCCCTTGGGGCGATGAGTCACGATGACGACGTGCGGTTCAGCGGTTTTGTTTTCCGTGTGCGAGGAAGCCTGAAGCGTTGCGCCGGTAGGCGGGTACGCGATGGCGTTGCGCGTCCAGGTGGGTATGTGCGGGCGGGTACGCGGCGCTTTGGTGAGAAAAACGCCAGGGAGGTGTCGTCGGCAACGGAAAACACGTTTGCATGGTAGCAGGCAGGGACTTCGTGAGAAGGGAACACAGGGCTTTGTCCTTGAGGCTGGTTGGGAGACGATCGATGGGAGTGGGACTCCTGAGCGCAGACATGGCCTGCTCGGCCTTCTCGTCGGGGCCGGCAGGGTACCAGGAGGCACGAGCCTCCGTTGGACTCTGCGTGGAGATCCTCGGCAAGTGGCGGCGATGCGGGCGGTGGCGACGCCGGTGATGTTGGCCACGCGTGGTCAGTCCGCCGGTTTCCCCTTGGGGCGATGAGTCACGATGACGACGTGCGGTTCAGCGGTTTGTTTTCCGTGTGCGAGGAAGCCTGAAGCGTTGCGCCGGTAGGCGGGTACGCGATGGCGTTGCGCGTCCAGGTGGGTATGTGCGGGCGGGTACGCGGCGCTTTGGTGAGAAAAAACACCAGGGAGGTGTCGTCGGCAACGGAAAACACGTTTGTTCCATATGTTCCTGCCATTCTTCTTGCACGGGTCCACTTGTCAATCAAAGTGGGTAGGAATTTTTTAGGTGAGAAATGATTTCGAATTCCTTCACTCTTTTATAGTATAGATGTGGGCAGATTAGAGTGAATGTAGACACAAGTGATAGTGTGGTGAAGTGTTAGAAAAGATACGTATGTGGGAAAGGTCGCGGGTTCGAATCTGCCTGCTCAAGCGCGACGATTTTTGCGTGAAAAATGCCAATGACTTTTCCATATACAATCATCTTGTCATATGAAACTACGTTTAAATTTTCCAATTTTAAAATTCAATTTATTTCAACGTCCTTAGATGGAGAAACCACCAATATGAAAGTTGTAGATCTCAAAAGTTATAAAACTTTTTGTAGTTGACGGCTTTTCGATTTAAGTTCGTTTAGGGCCTCAAACAAGCAATTTGCACGAGCAAATAGAGCTGCAATTATACCAGGGGCCGACATGCCCTAGATGACCTCGGATAGAGAAACTCCCTAAATCAAATTTGTAGATCTTAAAAATTAAGAAACTTTGTAGTTGACGGCTTTTTCGATTTTAGTTCGTTTAGTTGCTCAAACAATCAACATACACTTTCGGTTTTTCTCTAATATGTGGGCAGATTAGAGGTAATGTAGACACAAGTGGTAGTGTGGTGAAGTGTCAAAAAGAGGTACGCATGTTGGGAAGGTCGCGGGTTTGAATCTGGCCTGCCATGTAGCGCGTGATTTTTGAGTAAAAAATGTCGTGACTTTTCCATTTACAATCATCTTGTCATATGAAATTACGTTTAAATTTTCTGATTTTAAAATTCAATTTTTTTGTAACATCCTCGGATAGAGAAAGTACCAATATGAAAGTTGTAGTTCTCAAAAAGTTATAGAAGTATAGAGTTGACGGCTTTTTCGATTTAAGTTCGTTTAGGGCCTCAAACGGGCAATTTGCACATCTCTCAAAGCAAATAGAGCTGCACTTATACCAGGGGGAACAAACCCTAGATGACCTCGGGTTGAGAAACTCCCTCAATCAAATTTGTAGATCTGAAAAATTATGAAAGTTTGTAGTTGATGGCTTCTCAATTTGAGTTCATTTAGTGGCTTAAACAAGCAACTTACACTCGGTTGAGGGTCTTAAACACACAATTTACGCCTGTTTTCAATAAACTGTCATGCAGGGCAATCCATAACGCCGATCCGTGATGATTTTTAATACCATCACGAATGCTGTTTGTTGACGGTTTTTTAGTGATTTATGACAGAAATTTTTCCGTCAAGGATTAACAGGATTCTTGTAATGATCTTCCGCCATATCTTTTTTGGGAACGTGATCCCGTGCACACCAACTTTATATGCACACGTGCACACAAGCCATCTGGGCGCTTTGATTCTCCATCTAAAGGCCAGCGTGCGTGAGCAGGGCATTTTTCATTTTAACGCCCGCCAGCCCCCGGCAATCTTGTTACCCCCTCCCTCCCATCGCTTGCCCCCCCCCTCCCTCCCATCGCTGGATGGGGATTCGCGACCGCCCTCCGGATCGAGATGCCCCGGCCGGCCCTAGGCGTGCGCTGCAGGAGGTGGAGATGCCCCCGACGGCCCGAGCTCGTGGAGATACCCCTCGCTGCCCCTCGCCCCGCGTAGGCCCCTCGCCGCCCCCTCGCAGCGCCGGCCCCTCGCCGCCCCTCGCAGCGCCGGGCCTTCGCCGTCCCCGCCGCGCCGGCACTCGCCGCCTCGCCCGCTGGCCCCCTGCCGCCCGCCGCATCGCTGCTTCGCCCGCCATCAGGCCATGGCTGCCTCGCCATTCCGAGGGCTTCAGTGTAGGAAGCAGTAAACTGCTGCTTCATGTACAGGCAATTGTGCACAAAGGTAACCTCATGTATCAATGATTTTGATTGAATTATTGACCTATTTAGTGCTTGCCAGGCAGCTCGAGATGGGCAGTGGGATGGGTTGAAGCAGGATGGAGAATAAAATTCTGCAACAAGAGGAGGCAGAGGAAAAGCTTCTGTGTATTGGCAATGGCAATTGTGCCTTCTTTGTAATGAGCTTCTGTGTAATGAGAATGTTTAGCTTGCAGAGAGGTTTGTGGAAAGAAACTAGAATGTCCGATGAGCACTGATGCTGATTACAAGTGCAGAATTATTCAGCTCTGTACTGACCAACCTGTTGTACTGATTACAAGTGCAGAATTGTTTAGGCCACAGAATGTTTAGCTCTGTACAGACCAACCTTGTACTCCCTGTTGTATGGTTACAAAAAAAAAAATGAATAAAAATACTGATTGTTGGGAACTCAATTTATTGGTGTGAACCTTGTCTGATGAGCAGTGGGTGTGGATGAAAATTTGGACAGTGTTTTGCTTCATGTACATTGCAGTGATTACTGTTTTTGACTCTGAACATGAGGTTCATGCTGTAGATCTTGCAAAAGTGGCCCCAACACTTGAACCTCTGGGACTCATTATTGTAGGATCTAAACAACTTCAAACCATTACCATAACCTTTTTTTTATTTATCAACCAAATACCTGCTGCAACTCTAATTAAAATAGTAAAGTCAGCTTTAAGATAGGGTCACAGAAGGCAATGAATGAAAATACTGAATGTTGAATTGTTTTGTGAGCTTACATGAAGTAACCTGTTGTATCAAAATAAAATGTAACCTGCTGTATAAACACTAACACACAAAAGTGCTTACAGGAAGCTTTCCAAAATGTCAGCTAACAACGAGGTGGAATATCAGACAACAACGTTGTTTGGGCAATTGTGTGCATCATGAGTCCCTATTTGCTTACATTTTCCACACTTCCGTTTGCTTGGACCCTTGATCTCCTTGCTGTTCTTTATTCGTTTCAACCTCCCTTTTGACTTGACATCTGTTGGTGGATGTATATTCACTTCATTTGGAATTTTACTACCAAGGAAAGATTCATACTCAGCCTGTTTATTCTCTGTAACAGCAGGCGTAACCTTTTGGACTGAAAATCAATGCAGCTGAACAACATTTGATTTGTATTCTGTAGTCTGTGCTCTCAATCTGCAGTATTCAGTTGAGAACAGAGAAACAACATCACAGGTTGAATATCGAACTACTGCTGAAAAGCAATGTTCTGTTGAGTTCACACAAAAAAAATGAGTTCCCCAACATTCAGTATATTCATCAAATTGTTTTTATAACCATACAACAGGGAGTACAAAATGCCCATACACAGAAGCTTTTGTAACCATACATCAAACATTCTCTATGCACCTGACTGCCATTTGAGTGTCAGAACAAAACAATTCAGTACAACACTACAACAGGTTCATGTAATGCACCAACTCGCATTGATCCTAACATTCACAGTGAATTCAGTACAACACTACAACCGTAGTAACAATTCATGCTGCACCAAACCAAATGAACAGGGAGCCAGCCACAAACTTCATATGCCACAATCTTCTAGCAAGGAGGCAGGATCATCCTAGGTAATCTGGTGGAGCGTCAGTGCCGCAGGACTAAGCCAAGTCACCAGCTTCTCCTTCAAGTACAAGTCTAGAGCCCGCAGCGCTGGGGCGTTCTCATCCGTGGCACTACCAGCTTGCCGCCGTCCGGGTAGGGTAGGCTTGGCCGCGAGGACCACCAAGGGATGGCGGGCGGGCGAGGGCGGCGAAGCCCGGCACCCGGGCGAATCTGCGAAGCTGCGGGCAGACGGCGAGGGCGGCGAGATCCGCCCCCGGCGAACGCGGGCGAAGCTGCGGGCGGCCGGTGAGGGCGGCGAGATCCGCCGGGCGTTCCTCGTTTCCTCGTGCGGGCCTGCTTCGATGGGGGCGATGGGGAATCGCGAGAAACCGGGACCGCGGCTTGTGTCCTCGACCCCCTCAGGCGCCGCGGGGTTTTTTTTAAACACACCAAGCGGCGGCGGGCGTTAAAACGAAAAATTGCCCTGCTTGATCCCTGGCCACCGGATGAAGAATGGATGTCCCGTGATGGCTTGTGTGCACGTGTGCATATAAGGTTGGTGTGCACAGGATACGTTCCCATCTTTTTCGCCCTTCTTCCTAGTCAGGATCTTGTTGATCTTGTGGAGGTCATTTGGTGAGCTTCTGGTCCTTGTTCTGCTTCCTAGTTCTTAGTCTTCCTGCCGTCCTGCATCTTCACCCCAAATTGGAAGCCTTTGGTGTGGCTTCTTTTTTTATCATTGTACTTGGCACAATAGCTGCAGCGGCGTCTACTTCCTTACTTCTCCCTTGCTATTCCTTGAGGCCTCTGACTCGGCGGCAGACTTTCATGTTATGTTTTCAATGACAATGGGACATGAAGCCAGGAAAAGATGAGTTGACAAACTACATTACACACTCTATATGATTTTGGGTGGGGTTAAGTGTCGAAAGACAGGCATACGCATACAAAGCTATAATATGTCAATAGCAAGAGAAAGATGGAACGAGACTAATGTCATTTGATACGACCTTTTGGGATAAATCAAATTGATCAGTCACATTCGATCAATCCTAAAAGTGACTTTGAAAATCCTTGGGAGCCACGATTTCTTAATAACATGTTTACCACGGTTTAAATAGGCACCATCCAAACACACCCTCATTGCCGAGATCCGGCCAATCTGGCCACGGAACCTCCGTTGGGAGGTAAGGAAAAGCTGATGTAACAAACGGTAAGCTTCTCTTGGCTCAAACTTCTCTTCCAATTAGCAGATATTGTTGCCTTGTCGGTAGCGGGAGAAAAATGTGTTTTCCTAAAATTTAAGCACCTTAATGATACTTCGTGTTGAATGTAAAAACACAATTTACAAAGATGGTTGCTTTAAGTGGAGAACTACAACATACGATTATTTTAATTGAAGAAGTACATTAGTGATGAATGTGAAAAATGTAAGTTTACAGTCAGCGACTGAGCCAACGAACGGGCAGCCCGGGCTCAAGCCCCTCCTCTCCTCCCCTATGGCTCCTGGGCATGTGGAGGCCCCTAAGCCCCCACCTTAATATTTCACGTACGAATGTATTACATCCTTTACTATAATTTGTCTATTGTGAGGGGCTTTAATAAAGCTAAGTCGCTGCATGACTTCTGTCCAGCCCATACAACGGCTATGATTGTAAATCAAACCAACTCTTTTGAATCACGGAGCAAGGCAGAGGGACGCCGACTCGGAAGAGACCTTGGAGTGGCCGCCCGGTTGTGTTGGTCGTGGAAGAGGAGCCCTGAACGGACAAGGCACCGATAGCACGACCAGTGACTGGAAACTCAGGCACCGTCCCTGTACATCTGCGGTGTGAGCTCCGGAAGCCCGGCGTCCTCCGATTGTAGGACTTGCATGGCCTGCTCGATGGACGGCCTCTCGCTCTGGTCAGGGTGGGCGCACCATAGCCCGACGACGAGCACCCTCTCCATGCACCTGTCGCCGACCTCGTTGCGGGTCCTCAGCCGCTCATCCGCTGCGTCGAGGATCGCGTTCCGCCATACAGCCCCACATCCACTTGACCAGGATGAAGTGCGCGCCGCCTTCCAGCAGGATCACGGGCATCGGGCCGGAGATGATCTCGAGGAGGACGACACCGAAGCTGTAGACGCCGGAGTAGGTGCTAGGGTGGTGCGTGTTGACGAACTCTGGATCGATGTATCCTGCGGTGCCCATCACGGCCCTGGTGGTGTGCCACCGAGAGCCGTGGTCTCGCGAGCCGGGCCAGGCCGAAGTCGCCCAGCTTGGTACTTAAGGACTCGTCCAACATGATGTTGCTTGGCTTGATGTCACCATGCACGACGCACTGCTCCCACTCTTGATGGAGATACCGCAGCGCGGATCCCAAACCAAGGATGATCTGGTACCTATGTGTATGTACCTTAAAAATCAATCAGCGCTTGGTAAAAGAGATAAAGCTAGCCTAAATATTCTCACAACAATCATAATCATCCATCCATTATATGATAACCATTTATGCTATTATGAAAAAGAATATAAGAAACATTCTAAATTTTTATCTAATAAATTAACCACCCCTAAAAATTACCTAAAGTTACCCATGTTATTATAGAAAAATTCTTAAAATACTTCTATAATCCTTCTCAATTACTCTCTTCTATCATTATTACTAATATAGAAAAAGAACTATGTTATGCGTGCATACGTGTCACTTTACAAATCGCATACACATATGCATGAAGTGATGGCCATTTCGATTTACAAGTCAAATACATAGCACCGGTGTTGAGTGTCACCATTTGCGTCACATATATATATGCATGCATATATATTTTGATGTCAAACACACAAGCTAAAATTTCAACTAAACACATATCAAGTAAAAAGACCACCAAAACATATCAAGTAAACATGGAGATGCAATGCAAGGGGGAACAAATATGGATGAAATTACATATAGAGTAATTTTGTTAGCTACAAATTATTACAACAAAACAAAATTTAAGAAGGGTGTACTGTATTTATATAAATGGAGGACCAAATATAAACAACTTTGATAACCATGGGACCAAATGTGCCGAGTTTATCCATGAATCTTCTAGCACACTTATATAAACGTGGACAAATTAGAGGAGCAAATATAAACAACTTTGATAACCATGGAGCCATAAGTGCTTTCAAAAAACCATGGAGCCATAAGTGCTGAGTTTATCCATGAATCTTCTAGAACTTATATATGTTTTATTACTATAGTCTATCTATGCATGATAATTAACTACAGATGATTACATGTTTCATTTACCTTTCAGGCCACGTCAGAAAGCTCGCTGTCGCTGTTGTGGAGATGCCTGTCGAGGCTGCCTTTGGCCACGAGCTCGTAGACAAGCAGGGAGGCCGTTGCGACGACTGTCGCACCAACCCAAGAGCTGCACGAGGTTGCGATGCTTGAGCTGGCTGATGATCCTCACCTCTGCTTCGAACTCCTTCCTCCCCTGCTCGGATGACTCCGAGGACAACATCTTGATCGCCACAGGGCGCTCTTCGCCAGAAACGGCGAGCTTACCCCGTAGACGCTTCCGAAGCCACCCCGGCCGAGCTTCGTCGTCCTCGGCGAAGTTGTTGGTGGCGGCGGCCAGCTCGCGGTATGTGTATCGCCTGGGGCCGCTAGCAGCCACTCCTCTCTAGCTCGGATCTTCTTCTTCTTCTCTTGTGTTTCTGCCATAGAAGTAAACCCAGCAAGGCTGCACACGCCAAGAGAAATAGCAGAGGTGCTAGCACGTATGTTAGCTGCAGGACTGCTTTCTGGGGATGCTTTTGCTGCGGCTTGGGTTCCAGAGTAGATGCAAATGTCCATGATAGTATCTGGTGCCCCTCGCCGGCGCTGCGACATACTCCGGACGCCGCGGAGAAGCCGACGGCGACATACCCGGCAGGTAGCTCCTCAGATCAACGGTCGCGTTGACGTAGTAGGATGCGCCGTTGATGTTGAGCTCGACAGCCAGAAACCTGGTGACATTCTCGTACGTCACGGTCGCCACCATCTCGTAACCGGACGTCAGGTTCCTGGTCGGCGAGGTGGTGTCCGTGGATGCCGTAGAGTGGAGGGAGTTGACGTCGATGCCCATATGGTTGCTGCTGATGTCAGCATTTTCCTTATTCCAAAAGGTGTCGAACTCGACCGCGACGAGGGTGCCGTCGCCGGTGCCGTTGGTGTTGTGCGGGAGGAGGCCCAAGCTGGCCGCCCAGCTGTTGGACGGGATGTCTGACCCGACATGCCCGAGGAAGAAAGCCATTCCGTCGCCGGGAGAGATTTTGCTCGATTCCAGAGTGATCCGGAAGTTGAAAGTGGTATTGAAGCTGGCCATCTCGCCGGTGGCCACGTCCCACAGCGGCACTGGCTGCGCGTACGTGGCACGGCCGGAGCTGTTGATGCTCGAGGGCGTCAACTCGAGGGCGTTTGGAGTGAGGTACGCGTCGCCGGTGCGGTTTATCAACCGATTGAGATCTTCAACTGCTGGGTTTTGGGGTTTGGAGAAGCTGAGGTTGAATGAGAGCGAGCTAGCGCGACGAAAATGGATGGCGGCCGGCATCAAGAAGCAATAGTAGCAGAGGCATGAGGACAAGACGAGGAAGGAGGGACGAGAGCTCACTCTCACTGCGGCCATGGTTATGTGATCGATGTCTGTTGGGATTTTGGGGGAAAAGATGATCACGCGTAAGAGTATAATATAGTATACAGAGTACTCTGACTACACTACGGAGCCGACTTTTGGAGTTATTTCCTGCGACGAAGAATCTTCCTAGCTAGATACTAGTGACACTGGCCCACCATAGTTTAGGCAGGAAATCCACCAACGGGGGTCACAGAATCACAGTCACAGTGAAGCGACTACTCCATTCTCTAATTCGTTTTTTCAGAAGGAAAATGTATTAATTTTGGTGCATTACACCGACCCTTTTACAAACAGAATTCTAAGAAAAGGAAAATTATAAAGAAGTTCAAAACTTCTGTTCATCTTCCTCGAAGCCTTCGGAGATCCGTTCGTCACCGCCGCTGAAACCGCTTCCCAATCGTCGTCGCAAGACCGAGCCAAACTCCACAAGGTGGAGGGGCCGCAGAGGAGGGCTTACTGAGGCGAATCAGCCGAGTACACGCCTCCCAGGCGCATCGGCCAACTCCCGTACTCCACGACGCATCCTTCGATTCCACCGCCGGCAACCCGAGCAAAGCTCGATTTTCACCATGGATCATCTTCCTCAAGATTAACAGGTCAACAAAGATCATCACCTGAAAAAAAGACGACGATGTGCCGGCCCTCGACTCTGGACATGTCTCCCCAGCCTCTCCGTTGACGCCGGAGAAGATCGCCATCGGAGAATAGAAGAAGCTGGGAGAATTTATTCCGCCAAGGCCGCCGTCGCTCCGCACGCCGGCGCCGCCAGAAAAAAACCGCAGAGGAGCCACGCTCCTCCGGCAAAACCAACTCCACCGGCCGAACATCGGGCGGCGAGCAAACCCTAGACCTAGGACCCGACCAAGACCCTACGACGACAGATCGTTGAAGAACGGACCCCCGCTCCTCACCTCCGCAGCGAGGCCGGAGGCGAGGGAGCGGGGGCCGCATTCCCGCGGCGGCGGCTGTCGCCCTTCTTTTTTCGCGTGATAGCGGGCGGCCTTTCGCGATAAGATAGCAAAACGCTAAGCAACCTCCATTCTCCAATTCGTTTGATTTGTGAGTCTGTGGCAATGACTGGCCTAGACCTTTTTTTTTACTCAGATTTTTTTTTTCCTTTGACTCAGAGCGTAGATTTAGATTGTCAAGCCCTTCGTCAAGTCGTCCCGCGTGAATCAAACATCTTTTCTGACCACAGGCTGCCCAATGGAACAAGGACATGCAATTAGTAATACAAGTCCATGGATCTTTTCTGAGTCAAACATCTTCGCCGAGTGTTTTGGGGGCTTCGCTGAACGCCGTTGTCACTCGTCAAACTAGCTGAGTCAGGTTGTGCCATCAACCCTAGCCCCCACCACCACCCTACGCCGCCCCTGCTACAGCACCGCCGCCCCTGGCGCTGTCGGCGGCCACGTGTCACCGCCGATCCGTCCGGTCTGTGATACTCATGTTTCAATGCATTTTTACATTTAGACCAAGTTTTAGTGCTTATATATATGCTCTATGGCATGTGATTGCTTCAAATATAAATCTTTTTAACATTTTTTATTACAGGTGTGACATGTGATGGTTTCAAACATCAACATGGGATGTATGGTGCAGATGCATCGGGATGTATGGTGCATGTGTATCAGTATATACTCCCTTGTCCCTAAATACATGTCGCTCTACAAAGGGACACCACTACTAAGGCTGAAAACAATTGACCTGCATGCCCCTACTCCATCCATTCCCATTCGTTATTCTCTCTCCTTTGTTCCTCTCTTTCGTCGCCTCCGCGGGCAACACAGTGGGCCTCTACACGGCTCCGGCTCTGCCTCCGCGCCCGACCACTTGCTGAGCACGCAACACGCGGCGCATGCATGCAATCCGTGGTCCGTGTGGTTGTGGGCGCGGGACGGGCGTGTGTCCCCTCGCCAACGAGACGACGACGCTACCTCCGCCAGCCCGGCCGTCGAGGAGATGGGCCCTGCCTCTGCGTCTCCACACCGGATCCGGCTCCACCACCGCAGATCCGTGCCGGTGGAGAGAAGGAAGGGGGCTCCACCACCGCAGATCTGGATCTGATGATTCGCCTTCATGACCGCGCCCGCCGACGCCTCGCGACCGCATGCTCCTCCATCTTTGTGTTGGGCCGCGCTGCCGGCCCGCCTCCGTGCCGGTGCCACGCCAACATCCCTCCGCCTCCGAGCCGGGGCCGCGCCGCCGCCTCCCACCTCCCGAGCCGGGGCCGCAAAGCAGCTGCCCTCTCTCTGCCTCTCCAAGCCGGTGCCACACCGGCCGCCCTCTCCGCCTCCGTGCGATGCTGTGATCTTGATCGAGGATGGAGGCAAAGAGACAGAGTGTGCAGGCCTATGGTGGGGTGCGGCAAAGGCTGGGACCACATCTAAAACGACTTTGTATTTCGACAACTGCTCGTACAACAAGTTGTATTTAGTACAAAAATACCTACTATCTTGTCTATGCCAAGATACCTGAGATGCTATGCAAAAACATCTCAAGTTCCCAAGGATGACATGTGTGATGAACAAATTTAGACTTTGATTTTTGTCTTGCTTAGGTGAACATATTAATTTTGTAATTTTTGAGATGTAGGCTAAATATTGTTTGGCAAGTCTATGGGAGTTGCTAGGTTGTTAGGTGAACAAATTTAGATGCAGCTGCCAGCTTGTTGACTGAAAAATGCACAGCAGACAATCATTAATTAGCATCTTACCTGAAAAGAAATGTAATACATGTAATAATTGCATTATTGCCAAATATGGCATGGCCGTACGGAGAGACTAAATTACGATGTATCTGAAAAATACAAAACAACTTACAGTTAGGAACGGAGGGAGTATCTTTGAACGAGTAAGAGTAATATATACTCTACATGACTACCCTATCACTATATGATCGGCAGTAATGGCTAGCCGAATTTAGAACCTTCCTACTTAGTAACAGTGGCCCAGACTGCAAGAAAAAAAAAAAGACTTGACCAAAGCATTATCGGAAACACAGAAACAGCACTACCAGCTGAGCTGTCCTCCAGCAAAGGAAACAGACCAACCATGCATTGACACTGGTTTGACGTGCGTGGTACGTATACGCTATGTGTCCGAATACCGCGATACCAGTATTGGATACGTTCCTACACACTTAATTACAAATCTACCATTCGACTACTGATGCCGAACGGAGCAGTGTCGAGGTCCTTGTCATCCGATTCTCTCGCCGGAGACGGAGGCCGGAGCTCGCCGCCGGCTGTAGCTAGGGGGCAAAACAAGAGAGCGGTGCACGGGGAAGTGGGATTGGGATGAGGACTGAGTTCGTTTAATTGGGCTGTTTTCTCTACTTGGGCCGTAACCAATCTAGCCCCAACTGGTTCAGAGTATCTGCATGCATGTATTTGTATCTGAGATGTATCGTAGATCTGGCCAATTGTCGAGGACTTGCCAATTCCACGCACGGACCAGGTCAAAAAGCATGCATTCGGATTTTATATTATGCTGACGGTGTCACTGTCAACATAAACTAATAGGTAAGTAATATAAATGAAGTCAAGGAATCCAACAAACTTGGATAAAGACCAATTTAGATGGTGACACACACGACACATAAAGTCAAGGAACAGAAACAAATCCCATTCAGTTTTGCAAAGGCTCTCTCCTGTCAGAAAGCAAGTGTGGCACCAATCTTCTCAACACGGGCCACGGGGGCTTTCCTAACAACCAGAATGAGTATACTCCATTCCTGTCACTGATCAGAGTATACTGTATTCAGAGAGATTTGTTACAAATGGTAAACAATAGGTCACATTTGTAGTTAAACAACGATAGCCCAGGTTCCAAATGGGGCGGAAGAATCATGATCTACACTGCAAGAATTCTATCAACAATAGTTCATAGCCCAGGTCAAACACTAAGCCACAGTCCTGGCTATTCTCAACCCTCACCAGATCACAAAAGCCTCCAAATATGACTTCTTTGACAGATCAAATACTTGCTGGTTAATTAGTTATAATAACGAAGATCTGTCTTTTCTTTTCTTAGAAATAAAGTACATATACAGCCATATTTCTTCCATGGTTTCAGCTCAATAGCATCAACATTTTTCCTACCTTAAACAATCGCAGCAGGAATGCAGGATACAGCTGCCAGCTAAACATAGCACTGTGTAACTCTAGACTAGAATGCCATACCAGCAGGAGAAACAAGAAACGACAGCTTCCGCCACGCTGTTTCTTCGACCTAGGTAAATCATCATCATAGTGACCGCCATCTTCTGCCCCATCCTTCTAATGATGTGAAAAAAAAAGTAATTTTGTAGTCAATATATAATACACACAACTGCCCATAGACCAGAGGCAGCTCAACAACAGTGATGAATGTAAATCATGCCAACTCCTTTGAATCTCGGAGCAAGGCTGAGGACGCTGACTTGGAAGAAACCTTGGAATGGCTGCCGGTTGTCGCGGTCGTGGAAGAGGAGCTCTGAACGGACAAGGCGCCGGTAGCACGTCCAGTGATAGCAAACTCCAACACCGTCCTGTACATCTGCGTCGTGAGCTCCGGAAGCCTGGCGTCCTCCGACTGCAAGACGTTCATGGCCTACGCGATGGATGGGCGTTCGCTCTGGTCAGGGTGGGCACACCATAGCCCGACGACGAGCACCCTCTCCATGCACCTGTCATTGGCATCGTCACCTGCAGCCCTCAGCCGCATGTCCGCCGCACCGAGGATCGCATTCCGGCCATACAGACCCCAGACCCATTTCAGCAGGATGAAGTGTGCGCCTCCTTCCAGTAGGATGACGGGGCACCGGCCGGAGACGATCTCGAGGAGGACGATGCCGGCTATAGACATCGGAGTAGGTGCTCGGGTGGCGCGTGTTGACGAACTCTGGGTCAATGTACCCCGCCGTGCCCATCACAGCCCCTGGTGGTGTGCCACCGTGCGCCATGGTCACCGAGCCTCGCCAGGCCAAAGTCGCCGAGCTTGGTGCTGAGGGACTCATCCAGCATGATGTTGCTTGGCTTGATGTCGCCGTGGACTACACACTGCTCCCACTCCTGATGGAAATACCTCAACGCGGATCCCAAGCCACGATGATCTGGTACCTATGTGTATGTACCTTAAAAATCAATCAGTGCTTGCACTGGTAAAGAGAGATAATTCTAGCCTAAATATTCTCACAACAATCAGAATCATCCATCCATATATAAAAGTAATGATTTATGCTATTATATGGAAAAAGAATATAAGAAACATCTAATTTTTTATCTAAAAATTAACCACCTCTAAAAATATATTATAGAAAAAATTCTTAAAATACTTCTATATAGAGTAACTTTGGTAATAACTATAAATTATTAGAACAGGAAAAAAAATTAAGAAAGATGTACTGTATTTATGTAAACCTGGACAAATTACAGGACAAAATATAAACAACTTCGAAAACCATGGGGCCAGATGTGCTGAGTTTACCATGAAATCTCCTAGCACTTGTATAGGTTATTTATTACTTACTAGTCTATCTATATTTTTTTTAGATAATGGAAATTATATTTCTGGCTTCGCCATCCGAGGATGCATCGTGCCAACAAAAACTACAAACCGAAAAACAAGTTGTTACGGTAAGACAAAAGTCACCCGAAAACACCGGTGCACATTAAAAAAATAAAACAACTAAAACTCATCCACCATTGGAGACTTTGGATCATGTAACCCGGCATCGTATAAGGCCCCATAAGCGTGTGCGATGAGCCACCACCTTGATACCGGCGCCAGCCGACATCCAAGGATCTTCCACCGCGACGCCTCCAACGAGAAAATGCCATCCAAAGACGCCATCGCCGCCCACCAAACCGGTGTGTAGGTTTTCACCATAGAGATCCCCTTGAAGAAGATGGCGCCTCCAAATGGAAAGTGGCGCCCTCGGGCGCCACCGCCCGTCGTAGTAGTGAGCGCGCCCATGTCCCCCGCCACGCCGATACGCTAGTCGACGACGTGCACCATTGCCGAAATACGTATCCGAAAAACAAATGCCGACGTCCGCTGCCATCCTCGCCATCCCTTTCCACGACTCCTCCACCTTGACGAACGCTGTGGAAGCCACTATGGCCGCCACCGTTCATCCCCGATACGGCCAACCCGACAGCTTCACCGCCGCCGCCGCCCGAAACGCCGCCGCCATGGTCGACGAACCGTGACGCCCATCGCCCCGTCGCCGGATCAGCCCGCACCGGGTTCTCCCAAATTTTCGCATATGGGCGGTCGATCGCATGCCGGTAATTAATTACGGATGGTTACATGTGTTGTTTACCTTTCTCGCCACGTTAAAAGCTCCTCACCGTTGCTTGGTGTGGAGACGCCTGTCAAGGCTTCGGCCACCACTGTAGACAAGCAGAGGCCATGGCGGCCGTTGCACCAGCCCGTGAGCCGTACGAGGTTGCGATGCTTGAGCCGGCCGATGATCCTCACCTCCGCCTCGAACTCCTTTCTCCCCCCGTCGCACGACGACCGATGATAACATCTTGATGGCCACATCGGGCGCCCACGCCAAAGAATGGCGAGCTTACCCCCTCCGTAGACGCTTCCGGCCACCACGACCGAGCTTGCCGCCCCCAAGAAGCTGCTGGTGGCGGCCGCCAAAGTCGCGGTACGTGTACCGGCCGCCGGGCCGCCGGCAGCCACTCCTCTCAAGCTCGGCCCCCGCTCGTCATCTTGTTCTGGTAATCGCTATCGCCGTCGGCCGGCTTCCATTTGGTGGTGGCATTCCTCTTCCTCCGGATCTTCTACTTGTGCTTCGCCGCCATACGCAAGACGGCCGCACATGCCAACAGTAAATAGCAGAGGCACTAGCACGGCGATGATCGTTTCTTCTTACCGATCTCTTCTTGGGATTCCGGATGCCGCCAGTGTCGAGGCGGCACCGGCGCCATTGCCGTGGTTCTTGCAGGGTGGATGTGAATGACCATGACAAGATCTCGTGGCTTCTCGGCGTAGGTGCCGGTGCCGCCGCCGAGAAGCCCATGGCGACATACTCGCGCGTGTACTTGCTCGATCGATAGTTTTGCCGACGTGGTACCTTTTATCGCTGATGTTGAGATCAGCTTCTAGCAACTTGGTGACATTGTTGTACCCGACGACGGCCATCTTGGTGAAATTGGACTTGAGGTTATGGAAGGGGTATCTTTGAACAAGTAAGAGTACATGCCACGACTACTCTAAATGACTACACTATCACTATATGATCGAGTAATGGCTGGAAATAATTTTTGGGATGGTTTCCTATCAATAACTTTCACCTTCCTAGTTAGCACTACCGAATCGAGAGATATCCCGCGAGCCATTCCTCACGGATAGGCCCTTACACCCACGGGAACAGCTATCCCGTGAGTTGCTCACGGATATCCCGCACGGGATAGAAATCATCGATAGTAGATATCCTCGCGAGCCGCGCCTATACTCACGGGATATCCCATCCCGTGAGCGCATAACGCCACGGGCAAGACTTAACGGGGGCCTCTCCGCGACGCCAACGGGATGGAGGCAACCCCGCTATTTTACCCTCTATCCCGTGAGCCTAACGGGTAGGTCACGGGATAGGCGTGCCCCGCTACGGCCGTGTCCCCCTCGCCACGCCACGGGCGGCGGGGTCCATCACCGATATCCCGTGAGCCATACTCTAAGCTCACGGATATTTTTGGTTGATATCCCGTGAGCCGTGCATATGGCTCACGGATATTCAGGAAATCGATATCCCGTGAGTCGGATATATGCTCACGGATATCCTTTTGATGATATCCCGTGAGCCGCCACGGATAGATCCATTTATTTTTTTCTTTTTTTGTTACAAAGAAGCCAATTGACACACATATATATCCATATATAACACGATTATTGCAGCAGACAATTGACACATATATATGGCACAAAAACGACACATATATTACATAACATCCAACGAGTCACAAGTTTGTCGTCCCTCACTAGTTCACAAGTTCAATTCCAACAATTTCAAGTTCACAACCTCACTAGTTTGTCGCCTAGACCATCACAACCCCGCACAAGTGCCCCAGTCCCTTTGTTGCGCCGCACCTCGCTCCCAATTGTCCCGATTCGAAGTTGGGTTCGAGGCATGTGATTGATCCCCGCACGTAGGCAAAGATATTGCATTTGTGAGACAAAATGAAAGGTAGATCTATTGACTTGAAAAAAAGAAAACAAGATAATTGCTAGAAATTTCGGCAAAGACCTCCCGCACGCAGGGGTTTCCAAAACCTCGCAACAAAACAACAACGGCTCGATGGCCGGCAACCACATGTCCAAGTGCACATCTCATGGTGCATTCCAAACACCATACCATTTCATTTTGGAGTTTAGTTTGAGAAACTCACAGGAGAGGCACCATGCGGTGGAGGGAAGATCGACGGTTGGCCGTCGCCGAAGCGGTGGACCGTAGATCGGTGGTGGTGGTGGAGGGTACACCGGCAAGGGGTGGTGGAGCGAAGATTCCGGCGGCGGCGGCTCTTTCACCAATCTTGCCTCCAACACGCTACGAGATACCGTTGGAGAGCTTCCATGCTCTTCCGGTGCCGCCAGCTCTCCGTGCCTCCGCCCACGGTAGAACCGCCCCCTCTCCCTCTCCCTCCTCGCCCTCCGCGATCGCCTCTTGCTCGCTTCTCTATCTCGGGCCTATTTGAACACAAAGTTAGAACAGAGAAAGACATATGTAAAGATAAATGAACCTTGAATAAAAAAACAGATACCTGAGTCCGAGACCGTAGCCTCGGTAAGTGGTTGGCCGCCAGACATCACCGCCCCCGCGGCTTTTTTGAGTTCGTAGGGGTCTTTGTGGTGCGCGGGTTGATGACGCTATCACCCACATAGTACCGCCTCGTGCTTCTTCCCTCCTCCAAATGATCATGGAAACGCCCCCACAATGTCGCGGTCGTGGGGATCGGCCGTCTCCATAATACTCCCCGCCACGCCGGTGTACTTGGTGACCTATTTCAACACAAAGTTAGAACACGTAGGAACAGTATGTAAAGATAAATGTACCTTGAATAAAAACAGATACCTTAGGCGCCTCGCCGCAGTAGGGGCTTCACGCGGAGCCTCGTGGTTGTAGATGAGGTTGGGATCCGAGGACTTGCCTTGGTGGGAGAGAGTGAGGCCTCGAAGCGTGCCCAAAGGACACGCCATGTGTTTTCTCTCCCCTGAAAAAAAGGTAGGATGGTTAGGAAGTATTCGAGTTGCGCATCAAGAAATAAGAATTGGGTAATACTCACATATCTTTTTTGTAGGTCTTCGATTATGGTTGCCTTGATGGTGTGAAACACCGGCATCATGGCGCCGGTCCCGTAGTCTTTTATGATCTTCGCCCAATCTTTTCCGACCCACCTGTCCACCATCGCCTCCCAGACCGCTCATTTCTGAAAAGCCACTCCTGACATACCTACATGACACCAAGTTGAAAATATTAGAATATCAACTGAAGCATAATTAAACTTAGTATGAACTTTCAGTATTTACCATCATGTATTGTTCTTTGGTCAGAATCGTAGATTTATACTGCTCCCTTCGTGAGGGTTGTGTTCTTGTATAGAGCATAGTATGACCTGGCCGCCGGCCGCGTGCCTCGTACCACATGTCTGACACAAGTTTGAAGCAAGCGCGAGCAGCCACTTCATTCCCCGCCCCGAAAGTGTATCCGTCACGAAGCTTGAAGTAATCTTGCACATAGAAGCAATGTATTCACCATTATTTCAAACAATGTGAAATTGAAGCGATGTATTTGTACACTATAGTGCGACATAGACTTACCCACAGCCACGATCACACGCCGTCCCTTGTTTTCGTACTTTCGCCTTGGTCATCGTAGTTATCTTCAAAGTCCAAGTATCGGCCAAAGTACGTGACGGAACATCTTCTCCGGCCCTCACCCGATGTGGCCAGTGGTAGTGCTTCCCGACCAAACAACCAAGAATGCCATTGGGAAGGCGGCACTTAGCGCCATCCTCACCAACAAAAGACTCCGCCTAAATGATCAAGAATAATTATTAGTTCATATTATGCTTTTCATACTAACAATTAAGAAAGTAGTGCTCGGATGTAAAGTAAATTACCTTGGAGGATCCTAATAATGATGGGACGTTGGTGCGGAAGAGGTTTTTGGTCCGGGGAGTCCGGAGGGGCCTCGCAAGTAGGGGTTTCCTCTTAGCGCCGGCAGAGGAAGAGGTACCCCTCCCGCACCGCCGCTACCGGCCGCCCCGCCCTCCTCCCCCCGGCATCCCCGCCTCCTCCTCCCCTCCACACCGCCCCGGCCGCAAGTGACACGACCCCGAGAGGTCAAGGTCCCGCGACGCCGAGAGGTCGTGGTCCCGCGCCGCCCCCGCCTCGCGGCTCCGCCTCCTCCTCCTCCTCCTCCTCCCCGTCCACCGGGGTGGTGGCGGTGGTGCTTGACTGCCCCGCCCGCCCCCCCCCTTGCCCCCCCCCCCGCCCCCGCCCCGGTGTGTGTGTCTGTGTTGGCGAGTGCTTGAGGACCCTCCTAGCCGGGTCCAAGTTCTTGAATTTACGCCCCAAACCCGTCAATTTCTTGAGGATCTTCGATGGAGGCATCTTTCGTAATCACCTACAATTAGATATAAATAATTAGTGAATATGCAAAATTAAATGGAAAACAATAAACAAACATAATTATTAAGAGATGCATAGTATTAAATGGAAAATAATAAAATGTAACATAATTATTAAGAGATGCATAGTATTACATGTATTAGAAATAATCCTCATCATTGTCACGATGCCGCACTATCGGATCATAATCCTCATGATCACTATCATCCATGTCTACTTCTTCCAACATATGAAGATTGGCAGGATCCATGGGAGGAGGAGCGACGTCAACACTAAGGTCCTTAAGTAATTTATCTAGTAACCGCAAGTCCTTCGCATCTCGAACCTCCTCGCCCTCCTCATCATCAACAACACTTTCGTTGTCTACTTCCATTTCGTTGGGCCCGGCTATGTCTATCACAAATTTACCTTGTAGCCCATCTTCCCGGAAGAACTCTCCCTCATATGTGTTTGCATTAAAATGGTAATCGTCATTGTTTGGGATGTAGTCTCCACCGTGTGGCAATACCTTTCTCGCACAACATCCCAACCCTTTAGCTCCTCGTCGGATTGGCAACACCATGGGAGATAATAAACTTGTGTGGCATGTTGAGCCACAATGTAGACATCATCTCCGGCATATGAAGAATCTTGTCGAATCTGAACAATCCCAAGTTTATCATCATCTTTCGTTATTTCGATCAAACCAATGGCACTTAAACACGACAGATGAACCCGTTTAGTACCGAGAACCGAGTTCGTATATTTCTTCAATCCTTCCATAATAACCTTTGATGTTACTTCCATCATCACCTTTAGTGAAAACTCCGGTATTTGTGGTTTTTCGGTTTGGCCGACTCCGCTCATGGCTCATTGTGTGGAAGCGATATCCATTCACGCCATAACCTGGTACATGACCTAACCCTAGCGCGAAAAGCCATTGGCAACCCGTATGAGCTCGGGGTGCATATGCCGATCGGTTTGTGCCCCGCAAGCTCAAGCATGATATATGAAATGAGCCGCTATGTTAGCATATGAAACGAGACGCTCATTAGCATATATTGGGCAGCACCGCCGTTGAACCAACAAATGAAATCGGGTTGTCCATTACCAAAGACCCCCTCGCTAAGCAGGGTGTCCAATTCATGCGTTCGTGGTCACTTCGCGAATGCCGAATTGCCGCGTAAATTTCCCGCACCAACGAGAGACAATTGGGTTGATGCGCAATATTAACTACCGGAAGACAAGTGTGCTTAGAGTTGTGACTTATCAGTACGTAAGGCAGCACTTCGTCAAGGTTGGTAAGTAGATAATTCATGATACTCCGCCACTCTTTTTACCCGCCAAGGTCTTCCATTTCAACCACTTTGCACGCCCTAGTTGTCCTTGGAAAAGGCCGAGGGTTGATTCATTTTCTTCAAAGATTGTAACGAGGGCGTGATAATGCGAGCTAGGAAGTTTGGGACCATAGTATTTTGTTGTGAAGTCCGACACCTCCCCGCCGCTTAGCTTCGCGATGGAACCTCAATCTTACACTTATTTTTACAAATCCGACCGAACATGCTTCGTAACTCTCTCAATAGCATAGCACCAAATAAATCGTGGGGGCCACCCATCCGTGCCTCATATGGAAGGTGCAAAATCAAATGCACCATCGAACGGCGAAGCCCGGGCGGAAATATCTTCTCCAACTTACGCACCAACACAAAAAGCCATTTTCTCCATTTCTTCAAGTGTGGTCCGAGACAACTCTTTAGCACAAAGTCGTCGAAAGAAATTGCTCGCCTCGCCATCACATGCCGGACATGCTCGGGGACATAGCCTCAAAGCATCACGGAAGAAGCCGCCCCATCCATATGTGGTAGTCATGACTCTTGAGCCCATTGATTCGCATAGTAGATAAGTTCACTCCCCTCCTCGATTTGTCGCATACCCGGGCTCCGGGAACATTAACTTTGAAACCATAGCAAAGATTTCCTTCCTTTGGGGCCTGCTCAACACGTAATCGGCCTTAGGTTTTTTCCATCTCTTGCCATTGCTAGAGGCTTCATTTGTTGCTTGGGCCCGTCACACAACTCGCCAGATCAATTCTAGCCTTAACGTTGTCCTTTGACTTGCTAGTTTCCATGTATGTTCCAAAAAATACTCGGCGATATTCTTTTCAAGATGCATTAAGTCTAGGTTATGTGGAAGAAGAAGGTCATCGTGATAGGGGAGCCTCTCTAAGCCCGACTTGTGAGTCCATGCATGATCCTCGCCATAACCCACAAAGACACCATTTTCATCACCCACAAGAGCATCCACTTGAGCATGTACCTCGGCAAATTGCCATCATCACCGGCGGAGGGTCCGTGAATTTGAGACCTTTAAGAAAAGTTCTTCTTGTCTAGCCTGAATGGATGGTCAAGAGGGAGGAACTGCCGATGCTTGTCAAACGCAGAATACTTGCCACCCTTCTTCAACCAGATGAACCTCGAGCCGCCTTTGCATACCGGGCAAGGGAACTTGCCATGAACACACCAGCCACGTAATATCCCATACGCCAAGAAATCATGCAGAGAGTAGTGGTACCAAACGCATATCCTGAAATTTTTCCTCAAAGCTCTGGGTCGTAGGTCCAAAACCCTTCGCTCCAAGCTTTGATCAATTCATCAATGACAGGCTCTATGAACACACCCATTTTATTTCCGGTGCCCGTGAATTATCAAAGACAAAAAGGATGTTCTTCGGTTGAAAGCAAACGCCCGGGGAGATTGAGCGACAACAAATACAAAGCCAACAAGTGTATGGGGCAGCCATCATTCCATAAGGATTGAACCCATCTCGCTGCCAGCGCAACACCTAACATTACGAAGCTTCCATAGCTTTCTCGTGATGAATCCGGCCGAAATGGGTCCATGCTTCGCATCTAAAGGGTGTACCATCTTATCTGATTGTATCGACGCCCGCCTTTGTGCCATGTCATCCTGCTTTCGCTGACTCCTCGGTCATGTACATCCGCTTGTAACCTCTGTACGAAGGGAAGGTACCGTAGGATTTTCACGGGATGTCAAGCGACCTCTTTTGACCATCACCGCAATCTACCTCTATGAACCTAGAGGATTTACACTTTGGACAATGTGTGTCCTCTTTGTAGTCTTTCCTAAATAAGACGCACCTGCTCTTACAAGCATGTATCCTTTCGTATGGCATCTTAAGTACCGCGCGAGGACTTTCGCGACTTTCATTACATGTTCTTTGGCGTGTCGTGACCTCGAGGAAGCAAGGTCTCCAAGATCGACAACATGTCGCCAAACCCGCCTCGACTCATCTTGCACCGGGCCTTCAAGTCCATAAGGCGTGAAATGGCATCTAGTCGAGACATCCACATAGCCGTGAAGGGGTTTCGTGCCGCCCCAACATGTCATAATAGGCCTTTGGCGGTTCCTTCGCCTTTCCTCCACCACCTCATCTTCAAGTCCTTCACCAAAGTTTCCTGCATGAAAGTCATCTATCATGTCTCCTACCCCTACGTCGAAGCAAGATCATTTATGCGTTGTCTCACCACCTCGCCTCTCATACGCCGCCACCATGGAAGATCCACCGCTTATAGCCCTCCGTCCATCCATATCCGGGAAGATGTTTAGACATCTCTTCCTTACTTTGCCTTTTTTGATTCGCATTTTCTTGCATGGACACCAAACCCTACTCGCACCTCCAAAGATTCTCGAAAAGCTTTGTCGACGAAAAGCACTACTCTTCCTCATCCACTTTCGTGGTCAATATCTCCAAAACTCCTCCAAAATTGTATATCCACGCACGGTCATCCATTCTCTATCATATGCGCGCGAATATAAGAATAAAGTGCATCTACACAAGGATCCTACCATCTAATAGGTCAAGATAGGTCCTATCCCACCCGAGGATGTAGATGAGGTCGGTTCCATGCCACCACTCTATCTCGAGATGTATTTTGCAGAAGACCTCCCGGCCGTTTCTCCGAATACACGCCCCGACGGGGAGATTGTGTATTCGAAGAACAACAGAGAGATGCAACCGAAACTCAATCGACAGAATGGAGCATGAAACCACCTCATCTACGCATCCCTGCCTGTCCAAAAACGTGGACAATTCAAACAGATACGTTATTGGTATGCAGGATCTGCATACTTCCAACCGTATCTCCTTCGAACGGAGACGCCTAACTAAGCCGCGCGATCTAACTACGACCATGATACGGAAAGAGGGGTTATACCTTTCGCGGTGGAGTCGCTAGCCGACGAGGAAGAAGAACAAGACCGCCACGGCACTCCGCCTCGGCAAGGCACTCGGCTCCGCTCCAAAGGGCTCCTCTCTCGCATAAAAATAAACATACGGGCTCGCTGAAAATTCGACAACCTCCCCCGCACGGGGAGGTTACCAATACCTGCAACTAAAACAAACGGCACGATGGCCGACAACCACATTCACATCACGGCACGATGGCCGACAACCACATTCACATCATGGCACGATGGCCGACAATCACATTACAATACCGCGAAAATGAAGATGACGGCGGGTCGGACGGACGACGGTGGGCCGGTCCTCCTCCTCTAATCCGGGCCGGCTGCGGGACGGGCGGGCGGTGCGAGGTCAAGGCGTGTCGACGCTAGCCGGGCGGCGCGGCACGCCGGGCGTGCCCACTCCTCCCTTCTCCTTCCTCCTCCCGCCACCACCTCCTCCTCCCTCCTCCCCTTCTCCTTCCTCCTCCTCCCTTCTCCTTCTCTTTCCTCCTCCGGCCACCAACTCCTCCTCCCTTCTCCCTTCCTCCTCCTCCCTTCTCCTTCTCCTCCCTCCTCCTCCCTTTCTCCTTCCTCCTCCTCCTTCCTTCCCCCCCCCTCCTCCCTTCTCCTTCCCCCACCTCCCTTCTCCTTCTCTGGGCTCAATGAGGCCGTGGGGCGGCCCGTGGGGGGCTGGGCGGATCGGGGCGGGCGGGCGGAGGCCGGGCCTGGCGGCCATGGCGGGAGGCTTGGGGGCCTTGATCGGGCCTGGAAGCGCTTTCGCGGGGCAGCGGTGCTCGGGACAGCGACGGGCGCGGGCACGGCGGCGGCCGGTGCGGCGGCCGCGGTCGGCGGGCGGGGGGCGTGTGTGTGTGTGTGTGTGTGTGTGTGTGTGCGTGGCGTGTGTGGGTGGTGTGGGATAAGGTAGGCAAATGTCGATTTAAAAAAAAAGGATTTACCTATCCCGTGAGCGGCTCACGGATAGAGTTTCCTATCCCGTGAGCGAATAATATGCTCACGGGATAGGGCTGCCGAAAAATTCCCCCACACAAACGGGCGGAAAATTGCCGCGCCCGGGCCGAGGTGGGTCCCATCGCCTATCCCGTGAGCGAGTAATATGCTCACGGATATCGACTTCACCTATCCCGTGGAGCCGCCACGGATAGGCATTTTCTGAAAATATTTTCCTCTCCTCCCTTTCTCTTTTCCAAAGAAATATTTGTAAACTTTGATCGACTTTACTTCAAAAATACCTTGTCATATTCACTCATCCATATATAAGTGATGCTTTAGTGTAAATTTGACCATTATTTCATGTGGTTTTATCTCTAGTTCTATTTACCTAATTGTAGCATAAAATTATAATAATTATCAAAGTAATCTTGAAAATTCTCAAACTTTCACATGACACAATCTCGATGTTCATTTGCATGTAGAAAAAAGTTTCATAGCCAAACCACAACTTGACCGCCACAACCACATGAAAACACACTTGATCATTCTCAACAAACATGAAACTTCTACGTAGATGTTGGAGCTTGTGAACATCGTATGTGCCAACTTGTGCAAACGCTTTCCAAACTTTTATCATAGCCTTGGCATAAGATATCATGACATAATATCAAATTTCATGATTTTTTTTCACATCGGTTGCTTTTCTATAATTTTTAAACCACCCGAGCACAAAATATAGCTGCTCCTAATTTCATATTAAGATATTCCAGATTTGTCTTTTTTTTTATATACAAGGCCTTACTATGTGCCGAGTAAGAGAACTATAAATTTTCTACTATTTTTTCTCAAAAATTTCAAGCACTTGCAGTTCAAATTTGACCTCATTTCAAAATTACCGTAAAAGAGAATAATTCTCTAAATATAACAAATAAAGTCAATAATTCACCAAACTTTAACATAGAGTTCCATATTATGTGTAGGGAATGTAGAAAAAAGTTTGGGTCCCAAAACACAAAAATAAAAAGGGTTTCCTATATCCCGTGAGCCACAATGGCAACACGGGATAGAGGCCTCTTTCCTGCAGGCCCTCCTTTTGCCTCACGGGATAGGCCTCTCACGGGATAGGGGCTCGACGGTGTGGCCCCACCCCCCAGCCAAGCTTCCGCCCGCACGGCATCCCGCCCCACCTCCACCTATCCCGTGAGCCGACGCAGGGCTCACGGGATAGGGCTGACCGTCGCGGCCCCACCCCGTGCAGCTTCCGCTGGCGCCCGACGGGCACCCCGGCCCCCACCTCCCCCTATCCCGCGAGCGACGCAGGCCTCACGGGATAGGCTAACGGAGCGGGACGGAGGGGGGAGGGGTGACGGTCGTTACCTATCCTGAGTGGGGCCTCACGGGATAGGTCGAGTATCTACCCCGTGAGTTGTTGCTCACGGGATAGAGCCTATCCCGTGAGTGGTTGGTATCCCGTGAGCGGGTTTGTATGCTCACGGGGTAGAGTTTTCATCCCGTGAGCGTTTGTTCCGGGCCACGGAAAGGATTTCCACACCGGATAGCTCTCTCGTTTCGTAGAGTGGCCGATCGAGACGGCCAGAAAGGAAAAAGGACTTGACCAAAGCATTCTGGGAAAGATGGAAACACAGAAACAGCACTACCAATGACAGTGCTCCACCAAGTTGCTATTCAGAGAGGTGTCAAACTCCATCAAGTTGCTTACATACGCCGTGGAGTTGAGGGAGTTGAACGCCATGCACTCAGCTCTGCTGGCCCTCTGTGCTCCACCGTGGAGCCCGCCATAGCAATATGGCGTTCATGCATCGGACCTCCGTGTCCTTCACGGCCACAACAAGCGACGCGTGCCTTATCTGACAGAGACGCCGGGTCTCTCTGTCAAATTCAGTACATCTATCTACGACTCAAGACATTTTGACACAGTGGAGAGAAACATCAACTGTGTCATCGGAGTGCGAGAACGAGGACTTCAACTGTGTTTGACAGTGGAGAGACACATCAACTTTGACATTGGAGTGCGAGAAGAGACTTCAACTATGTTATCAGAGTGTGAGAATGAGGACTCTCTATATCGTGGCCACTTCTCGTGGGCCCTGTATCCCCCAACGAGCTTCCCACCGAGACGGAAGTATCATCTATGTCTAATTAACCAAATAGATCAATAGTAGTTTTTGCTTATCTATGCTCTATAATCAAGGAATTGTTTTTCCACACTGCCGTACTGTGCTTTAATGATTTATTAAAAGCTGTTGTCATAAAAAAAAAAGTTAAAAGAATAATGCAGAGAACAAATTACAGTGTATTCGACGACTACTACTAACAAACAATAGAAAAGTAGGGATATTAGATCGGGCAATGTAGTACTGAACGGAAAATGCAAGGCGATGAGAGGAGGTTACCTGAGCTTGGAGGCTTCGACACCGAGGGATTCTTGCCGGATCGGAGTCTCAACTGAAGCTCGACGGCAGCGAGGGCCGGATTTGGGTTCGCCGATCGAGAAAGGCAGCCTGGGAGGAGCCGAATGCGGATGCCGAACGGGGCTGTGTCGAGGTCCATGTCATCCGATTCTTCGCCGGAGCCGGAGGCCGAAGCTCGCCGCCAGCCGCCGGCTCTAGCTAGGCCTAGGGGCAAAACAAGAGAGCGGTGCACGGGGAAGTGTGATTGGTGGGATGAGGACTCAGTTCTTTACCTGGGCTGTTTTCTGTACTTGGGCCGTACCCAATCTAGCCCCAAGCGTATCTGGTTCGAGTATCCGGTTCAATACGTGTATAGATACTGCCTATATAAGGTATCTGAAATGTATTTGAAGGTGTATTATTATTCATCTATATCCATATCCGCGCATTATTTAACCTATACTATACATGAAGATGATCTGGCCAGTTGTCGAGGACTTGCCAATTCCACGCACCGACCAGGTCAAAAGCACGAAGAAAATTTCTTTTTCCACGCGCATGCATTCGGATTTTATATTATGTTGACAAAATGACTTCTTTGACATGTTTGTTAAACTTCTTTTTCAAAATGCACGAACCGACCGACGCGCGACTTAGGCGTGTTTGGTGCCTCGATTTGCCCCGGCCAGGGCTCCCGTCAGGTGCGATTAATCCGGGTGTTTGGTTACCAGCTCTCGCCCCCCGAGCCAGGCTCCCTTCGTGGTAAAAGTGCTCCCCGCCAGGCTCGAGAGGAACGGCCGAATCGGCGTTCCCCCCGCCAGGATCGCCGGTGCTGCCTCGCGGCTTGTGGGGCCTGGCGATTTTGGCCGCTGGAGATGGCGCGAACTTCGCTAGGGTTTCCTCCTCCCTCGCGCCAATCTCCGCCTATATATGCCCCTTTGCTCCCTCCTCCTCCCGCTCTTTCCCGCCGCTCGAAGTTCTTTGCCACCGTAGGTTTTCCTCTCCCCCCTCCGTGTCTCGATTTGTTCTTGGTTTGTGAATCGTGGATCCGAGGCCTCTCTCTCTCTTGTGTTGTAGCAGCCGGATCTCGAGCCCTCTCCTCTCTCGGGTGATTTCTTCTCCTCTCTCCTTGTTCTTGCAAACCCTAGCCTGGGATTACATATGCATCCTTTTTGATTTGTCTGCAGGGGTCGCCAGATCTGTGGTGTTTCGTTGGTTTGGAGGTCTCCCCTCTCTCAATCTGCCGTGGTGATCGTTGTTTGTTGGATTTGAGATGCATTCATCCAATTTTCCCTCTTTCTCCCCTCTTTAATCTGAGGTCATGTTGGTATACAGCCATGTGCAATGATGATTTGTTTTCCTTGCTCATTTATTCTGATGCTGTTGGTATACAGCTTGCTGTTGGTATACAGCTTATGTCCTAATCTATGATGTTTTCCTTACTCATTTATTCTGATGCTGTTGGTATACAGCTTGCTGTTGGTATACAGCTTATGTCTAATCTGTGATGTTTTCCTTACTCATTTATTCTGAGCATATGTCCTAGTCTGTGATGATGCATGATTAAAACTGAGCATATGTCCTAGTCTGTGATGATTTTGTTTAAAACTGAGCATATGTCCTAGTCAATGATGATTGTTCATTTGTCTGAGTGTTGTCCTGAATGTTGTGATTATTATAGATGAATGTGCAACAAAAGAGGCGTATGCTATTTGCTCGTGTAGCTGCCCTCATCTCTGCTATGTATGCACTGCTCTTAGCTAGGCTTAGGGCATTAGAGGGCTCAAGGCTTCAGATTTGCTATGGACCTCTGAGCAGATAGGAGCAGGAGCGCCAACACAACCTAAATATGATGTACAACTACAATGACATTGAGTGTGTGAGCATATTGGCATGAGAAGAGCCCCTTTTTTTCTTTGTGTAACTTGTTTAGAGAAAGGCATTTGCTAGAGGACAACCCTAAACAGGTTGTGCAGAAGAACAAGTTGCCATGTTTTTGCACATTGTTGGTCATAATCGAGGTTTAGAGTAGTGAGGCAAACCTGGAGAAGGTGTTTAGAAACTGTCCACCGCCATTTCAAACAAGTGTTGTTTGCTGTTGGAGAACTGAGGCATGACATGATAAGGCCTCCATCAAATGAAACTCCACCTAAAATTAGCAACAGCCACAGCTGGTATCCTTACTTTAAGGTAAACACTTGGCATATAGATTTTAGGGTGTTGTTGCATGGGTTTCAGTTAATTTACAATGTCAAATTGATTGTATGTAGGACTGCATTAGGGCAATAGATGGGACTCATGTCTATGCTAAGGTTCCAAATTAAGATTGCAAAGAAAGCCTTTTTAGGGGTAGGAAGCCCTATCCTACCCAAAATGTTTTGGCTGCCGTTTCTTTTGACTTGAAGTTTACCTATGTGTTGGTCGGGTCGGGAGGGATCACCCTATGATGCAACTATCCTAGCTGATGCACTAGTAAGGCAGGATGGTTTGAGGGTGGCACCAGGTAACTTAGTCCATTAGTTTCATTACTATGGCCATCTTAGTACACAACCAAGACCCTAATGCACAAACATTGTTTTTTTAGGGTAATTCTATTTAGTAGATGTTGGGTATGCTTGTCGACCAGGATTCCTACCACCTTATCGAGGAACTAGATACCACCTCAAAGAGTATTCTCGCAGTGTGAGGCACAGCAGTTTGAGAGTCACAGTAGAGCGTGCCTTTGGTAGTTTGAAGGGGCGGTTTAGAATTCTTGACAACAAACCTTTCCATCCATATAAAACTCAGGTGAAGTTAGACCAAGCTTGTTGTATACTGCATAACTGGATTCTTTCCTTTGGGGTTGATGAGGTCATTCCAGATGAGTTTTCTTCGGTCCCAAACAACAACAACCTACCTCACTTGCCTGATATGAATGGCAATGCTGCTTGGGCCCTACAGAGGGATGAATGGGCAACTCACATGTGGGCTAATAGGGGTAATTGCCATATTTAGTCATGTTGTCTCATGTTGATTCATTTCACTGTAATAATCTGAGACTATGGACATATGCTGTGATGTTTTTTATTACCCGAGATTATGGACATATGCAATGATGATTCATTTATATCTGAGATCTTTGGACATATGCAATGATGAATTGTTTTTCAAACTCTTTTTTACTGAGGTTGTTGGGCATGTGCTGTGATGAATTGTTTTCCTTACTCTTTCTTACTGAGGAAATAGGGCTTGTGCTGTGATGATTTAGTTTTGTATTAAAATTTTAACTGAGGCAATAGGGCATGTGCAATGATGAGTTGTCCCACATAATTAGGATGGCTGGACAGATGCCTGCTGATGACCTTGTATTTGGGGCTGAGTATGGGTATGAGTTTGCCGGTGCTTTACCGGCTGGTCTTTGCCGAGCCGGTGCCGCCGTGGTTTGCTGGTCTTGGTGCCGGGGCTGTTGGTGGTGCCTTTGGGGTTTGTGCCGGTCTTTGGGGTTGGTGGTGCAGCTGCTAGGGCTGGTGGTGCTGAGCCTGGGTTTATCCTAGCTGCTCAGGTGCTGGCCCAGCAGCAAAGAGGTGCTTTGAGGTGGACTGACCCTATGTCTGCCTTTGTGCTGAGGCATATGTGCCAACTGATCTCCACTGGGGTTAGAACTGATAAGGGCTTCAAGGAATGTCACCTGAACCAGGTTGCTAAGGCACTAAGTGAGTTCTGTGGGGCTGATGTCACTGGTACCCAAGTTTACAACCACTTGAGGAAGTGGAGGCAGAGGTGGGTTAGAGTGAGCAAACTGAGGGAGCTCAGTGGTGCACTCTGGGATGAAGATGCATGCATGATAGTCCTTGAGGAGGAGCACTACAATGGCCACACTAAGGTATGCATAGACCTCTTCTCACTTCCCAACTTTTCATGTCAATGTGCTATATACTATTTGATTGTCCATGTGCTAACAACATTCTTTGTTTTGTGCAGCAACATCCCAAGGATGCAGAGCACCTCAACAAGCCCATCCAGCACTACAAGCATATGGCTGTGATCTTTGGGAATGGCTAGGCAACTAGCAAATATGCCTTGGGGTCCAATGAACCTCTTGGCGGTTTTCGACTTTGCCGAGAGAGCAATTTGAAGGCCGAGGCAAATGAGAAGATTGATGGGAGTGGTAAGATTGAGAGTGATGCAGCCAAGCCTGATCCTCTTTGTGGGAATAAGAGGAAGAGGTCCCTCCTGGCTGAGGAGGATGTGGTGTTGTTCACTGGCATGGCTGAGGCTGTGAAGGATGTTGCAAATGCTATTCACTCCACTAAGGTGGAGGACAGCCACCCTGACCTATATGGTGCTGTGATGTTTGTTCCCCGGTTTCACCAAGAAGCACTGATGTGTGCTTATGGTCATCTCGCTAGACAACAAGCCCCCAGGGGACTACATTTGTGAAGATGACCCGACCCCATCGTGTGCCGTGGCCGAGGACACACTTGGCCAAGCACTACTATGTGTGAGATCAGTCCCGGAGGGTGTGCATTGGTGGACTTCTTTTGTGCGATGTCGATGGTGTGCGTGGGTGCCTTCTTTTGTGCATACCGATTTGCTGGGGCTGGTTATTCTTTTGTGCGCTTGATGTGATCCTGCATTCCTTACTAACACTAACATATAGTTAGTGTAGTTGTTGGTCTTAACCCCCCGATCCACCTCTGTTGATGGTTGTTGCTTTGCTTGGGCCTTTGTTGCCTCCTATTGCGCTTGATGAGATAGTTTGAAGTTGTACAAGCAATCGACCAAAGCAAGCCCCCGGTCTTTATTTATGCTACTCGAGCACATGGCCTTGTGCCTGTGATGTTACTCTTATTTCTGAGCACATGTCCTATTGCCTGTGATGTTACTCTTATTTCTGAGCACATGTCCTATTGCCTGTGATGTTGTTTCTACTACCTGAGCACATGCCTTGTATGCCTGTGATGTTTTCTGATTCAACCTGAGCACATGCCTATTGCCTGTGATGTTTCATTGAATCTGAGCACATGCATATATGCCTGTGATGTTTTTTGATTCAACCTGGTTTGCAAAATATGTTTTGTGGCCTGTGATGCAGCTAGATGTGTTTGATTTATTGATGATTCCTATATAGGTTGATGGTCCATAGGGTAATGATACAACAAGAAGTTTGATTTGTTCATTCCATCTGATATGTTGATGGCCCATGGGGGTGATGATACCGCACTCGGGTTTGATTTATTGATTCCATCAAAATGCTTTGAGGCCACTTATTTCTAAATCGACTGTTTTTCTTTTCTTTAATCACTGTCATGGCTTGCATCCGTCATACCGATGGTTTGTGTTTGGTTTTGTTGGAAGCCCGGCATGGCTTGGTATGTGGTTTACTGAGGCGGGAGGGTTGGTGTGACCAGCTCTTGGGCAATGTGTGCAACTCAAACCATGGATTCCCAAATAACTTGCATCAAAGTTTTCCAACAAGAGATAAAGCAGAGGCATCCTACTTGGAGTACAGTGGAGCTGACCATGTCCCTCTGTTGGACAATGCACCTCCCGCTTCTTTATTCTTTGTTCTTGCCGAGCATGTCCCTTTGTTGGACAATGCTCCTCCCCTGGTTGCTCGAGCTGATCGTGCCCCTCTCTTCGGTCTGCAGCAGGCCGGTTCGTTGCTTTTGTGTTCTCGTTTCTTGTTATCCTAAGCCGGGTCTTAGTTATCCGGCTCATTTTCATTTTTTAGAGTTACCAAATATGCCTATGATGCTTGTTGCACTTGTCCGAGGTGGCTATGACAGGTTTTGTTGAAGTCATGGTAGTCATCAAGGCGTGGCTCACGTCCATTCCCAAGCAACCGAATGGCCTATGCCATTCTGGATGGCTGGGAGTGGATGTAGCCACGGCTCCATGCCTACTATGAGCTAGAAAGTTGGCTTTGCTCATGCCACCGATGATGATATTTGCAAACCAAATCCGGTTCTTTGAGGCCTTTTGCTTTGCTAAAACCCTATTGCCGATGATGACATTGTGGTGAGGACTGAAATGGACATTGTGGTGATCATGTTGGGCTTGTGAGGAACCGAAAAGGTGATGTAGAAATGGGTTTTGTTGTCATTTAGTTCATCAAATCGTCGAAACTTACTTGCCTCGGCTTTCTTCATGCCCGAGGTCGTAAGCTTTGATGATTTCATGCCCTAAATGATGTTGTATTTGCAACAAGAGTAATGCTTTGATCCTTATGCTCCAAGCCTAAACATGAATTGTGATGAAACCATTTGTCCGAGGCAACTTTAAACTCTTACTCATGAACTTGTTGAGGCTTTTGATCGGTTATAATGTGCAACCTGGGGTCTTACTCATGGACAGCCGGTGGATCCCCCCCTTCTACAACCCCTTATTCGAATGTGATGCAATTGAGTTGTATGTAGGCAACCAAACACCTTCCCCGCATGCACTTATTTTGAATCTCATGCAAATGCAAGCAACCAAACACCACCGCAAATGCCTGGCCCGGTTGTGCTCATGCGAACAACCAAACAATGGCCTGTTGCATGCATCCGGCATGGCCAAAGTTGGCTGGCTCAGCCATGCGGTGCCTTGCCGGGTTGATCCAGTAGGCACCAAACACGCCCTTAACAACCACCGCCTCCACTACAAGTATACACTACTCCGGCAAAATGACTTTTTCCTCGACAAATCAAATACTTGCGCATCATTTATAATAATAAAGATCTTCCTTCTCTTTTTCTTAGAAAAAAATTACATATACAAACATATTTCTTCCATGGTTTCACTCAATAGCACCAACATGTTGCCTACCGGCCACCCTTAAACTTACGCTAGAATGTGCACGAAAACGTAAAAAGACACGGCCTTCACCCACGTTGTTTCTTCGAGCTAGGTAATTCATCATCATAGTGACCGCCATCTTCCGCCCCATCTTTTTTTCGCCTTTCTTCCTAGCCAGGATCTTGTTGATCTTGTGGAGGTCATTCGTCGACTTCCGGTCCTTGTTCGCGCTTCCCTGGTCTTCCCGCCCGTCCCGCATCTTCACACCAAACTGGAAGGCAGCCTTTGGCATGGCTTCTTTTCCGATCGTTGTACTTGGCCCACTCCTCTTGATCCTCAAAGTCCCACCTGTGAAGACAGGCCCTTCGCCTGCTCAAGAATCGTATATCAGAATACATACAATACACGATGGTCCAAAAGTACCAATGATAAAGGTTGCTCTATCACTCCACAACGTATGTAATCATGGACTTGAATAAACCATTTTAAACCAAAAAGTTACAATCTAAATCACAACTGAACAATGGAAGATGTACAAAGGCTAAACAACTTAAAGAAAGTAACATCGTGAAATGGTCTTGGGATTGTGCTAAAATACCGCATGCAATAGTAAATAAAAAGATCTCACAAAAACAGCTAGAAACTTCACTTTGTAAGTTTTGAATATTCAAATACATGAAGAAAAATGATGCGCACCTAGAAAAGCTCAATGTAAAAAAAAAAAAGATGGTTGTTTTAAGTGAAGAGATACAACAGATGATTGTTTTTGTAAGTGAAGAAGTATAACAACAATGATGTGAAAAAAAAGTAATTTTACAAATCAATATATAATACATACAACCGCCCATAGACCGGAGACAACCCAACAACGGTGAATGTAAATCATGCCAACTCTTTCGAATTCGGAGCAAGGCCGAGGCCGGCGACTCGAAGAGACCTTGGAATGGCCACCGTTGTCGCCGTTGTGGTCGGAAGAGGAGCTCAACGGACGAAGCGCCGATAGCACGCCCGAAGACGGCAAACTCCGACAACCGCCCCGTACATCTGTGGGCGTGAGCACCGGGAAGGTCGACATCCTCCGACCGCGGGGACGTGCATGGCCTGCTCAATGGACGGAGCGTTCGCTCCGGGTCGGGGTGAGCACACCACAGCCCAACGACGAGCACCCTCTCTATGCACCTGTCATCGGCCTCGTCGCCCCCCCCTCGGCCCGCTCATCCGCCGCATCAAGGACCGTGTTTCGGCTATATATGGACCCACATCCATTTGACAAGGATGAAGTGTGCGCCGCCTTCCAGCGGGATCACGGGGCATCGGCCCGAGGCGACCTCAAGGAGGATGATGCCGAAGTCAGACGCCGGAGTAGATGCTCGGGTGGCGCGTGTTGACGAACTCGGGTCGATGTACCCGGCCGTGCCCATCACGGCCCTGGTGGTGTGCCACCGTGCGCCATGATCGCCGAGCCGGGCCAGGCCAAAGTCACCGAGCCCGGTGCCGAGGGACTCATCCAAAGATGATGTTGCTTGGCTTGATGTCACGTGCACCACGCCTTTGCTCCCACTCCTCATGGAGATACCGCGCAGTATGAGCCCAAGCCGAGGATGATCTCGGTACCTATGTGTATGTACGTTAAAAAATCAATCGGTGCTTGCATTGGTAAAAATAGATAAAGGTAGCCTAAATATTCTCACAACAATCGCAAAACATCAGCAGGATGTTGTTTACCTTCTCGCCATGTCAAAAACTTTTCATTTGCCGCCGCCGCGGTGGAGATGCCCGTCGAGGCTGCCTTGGGCCACCAGCTCGTAGACAAGCGTAAGGCCATGGCGGCCGCCGCACCCGCCTAGGAGTTGCACGAGGTTGCGGTGCTTGAGCCGGTGATGATCCTCACCTCCGCCTCGAACTCCTTTCTACCTTGCGCCGACGACTCCGATGATAACATCTTGATGGCCACCGGGCGCTCTTCGCCAAAGAACGGTGAGCTTACCCCTGTAGACGCTTCCGAAGCCACCGTGACCGAGCTTGTCATCCTCGCCGGTTGTTGGTGGCAGCAGCTAGCTCGCTGATGCGTGTACCGCCCGGGGCCACCGGGCAGCCACTCCTCTCGAGCTCGGCCACTGGCCGTCTTGTTCTTGGTAATCGTTGTCGCCGCCGCTGCTTCCATTTGGTGGTGGCATTCCTCTTCCTCCGGATCTTCTTCTCTTGCGCCTGTACGCCATACCATCACGGCTGCACATGCCAAGAGAAATAGCAGAGGCACTAGCACGGCGATTATCGGGTTTCTTCCCGCTGATCTCTTCGTGGGATTCTGGATCTTGTCGGTGTCGAGGCGGCAGCGGTGCTGGTGTTTCGTGTGCTGGTGCTGGTGGTTCCTGCGGGGTGGATGTGAATGACCATGACAGTATCTCATGCAGCTCGGCATAGGTGCCAGGTCGCCGCCGAGAAGCCCACGGCAACATTCTCTCGCGGTACTTTCGGATCGATAGTTTTGGTGACGTTGTACCATGTGTTGTTGATGTTGAGATCAGCAACTAACAACTTGGTGACATTGTTGTACCCGACGATGGCCATCTTGGTGAAATTGGACTTGAGCATGTTTTTGTTCTGCGACATGATGTTGGTGGATGCCGTGGAGTTGAGGGAGTTGACGTCGATTCCCATATGGCCGTCACTTATATCGGGCGTATTCGGATTCAGAAGGTGTCAAACTCCACCGCGATGATCCCGCAGAATGGTTCCGAGTTTGGAGTCCCTAGGGAGGATGCCCAAGGTGCCCCCTCTCGCTGTCGGGCGGTGGGCATACCGACTCGGGAGGGGCGAGGAAAAAGACCAGCCCGTCGCCGCTCAAACCACTGCCAACCGCCGTTATGTTGAAGTGGAAGGTGGTGGTGAAGCTGGCCATCTCGCCACTAGCTCTGTCCCATAGCCGCATTGCTTCCACGTATTGGGCCCGGCCGTCGGTCCACGCGATTTCTTCATCCAAGTGAAGCCCTTCCGTGTCGATAGTCGCATCGCCGGTGCAGTTGAGCAATTCATGGAGGTTAGCAGGGCTTTGTGGTTGGGAGAAGCTGAGGTTGAAGGATAGCGAGCCAGCCCCCAGGACATGGATGGACAGTAGCATCCATAAACAGCAGTAGAGGCTGCTGCACGAGAGGCCGGAGAAGGAACGGCAGCTCACTCTCACTGTGGCCATTGTTACTTACTAGCTACCATTTGGTGGTCTGTGGTTTGGACAAGGAAGGACACAAAATCTTGGAACAACTAATTAGTATCATATATATTATATACATTTGGTGGTCTCCAATTCGTTTGATTGTGAGTCTGTGACAACGACTGGAAAAGCGTAGACTTTTCTTGGCCCAGAAGGTAGACTTTTTTTTTTTGACTCGGTTGTTCTTCTCTTGACTTAGCGAAGACTTGGATCTTCAAACTATCAACTAGTTGTCCCCGTGGTCAAACATCTTTTCTGACCACGAACTGCCCATTATCGGAACAATAATAGTCCATCAACCCTTTCTTATACAGGCTATATAATCTTTAGAGACATGAGCGTAAACTATTGTTTAATACCTATGACTAATAAACCCTACTTATATTTAATTGTATGTTTTTTGCTTGTTCATTTTCTATGATATGTGGTGTCTACCAAATTTTGATAAATCCATATCCATGTAAAGAAAGACCTATGGTCCTATGGATATGGAGGGGTTATCTTTGAACGAGTAAGAGTAAATGCCACAGACTACTCTAAATGACTACACTATCACTATATGATCGAGAGTAATGGCAAGCCGAACTTTTAGGATGGTTTTAGTAATAGTGGCCGATCGAGACAGCCAGAAAGCAAAAAGGACTTGACTAAAGCATTCTCGGAAAGATGGAAACACAGAAACAGCACTACAGTGACAGTGCTCCACCAAGTTGCTATTCAGAAAGGTGTCAAACTCCACCAAGTTGCTTACAAATGCCGTGGAGTTGAGGGAATTGAACGCCATGCACGCGGCTCTACTGGCCCTCTGTGCTCCACCGTCGAGCCCGCCATAGCAATATGGCGTTCATGCATCGGACCTCCGTGTCCTTCACGGCCACAACAAGCGACGCGTGCCTTATCTGACAGAGACGCCGGGTCTCTGTCAAATTCAGTACATCTATCTGCGACTGAAGACATTTTGACAGTGGAGAGAAAAATCAACTGTGTTATCGATGTGGGAGAACGAGGACTTCAACTGTGTTTGACAGTGGAGAGAAACATCAACTTTGACAGTGGAGTTCGAGAAGGAGACTTCAACTGTGTTATCAGAGTGCGAGAACGAGGACTCTATATCGTTTTTGCTTATCTATGCTCTACATTCTGGTTATCCCCGACGAGCTTCGCACTGAGAAGGAAGCATCATCTATGTCTAACGAAGCAGATCAACTAGTAGTTTTTGCTTATCTATGCTCTACAGTCTAGGAATTATTTTCCCACACTGCTGTACTGTGCTTTAATGATTTATTAAAAGTTGTTGTCATAAAAAAAATGTTCAAAGAATAATGCAGAGAACAAATAACAGTTTGTTCGACTACTACTAACAAACAATAGAAAAGTAGGGATATTAGACCGGGCAACGTAGTACTGGACGGAAAATACACGGCGATAAGAAGAGCTTACCTGAGCTTGGAGGCCTCGACACCGAGGGATTCTTGCCGGATAGGAGTCTCAACTGAAGCTCGACGGCGACGAGGGACCAGATTTGGGGTTCGCCCAGAAAGGCAGCCAGGAGGGATTCATGCGAATGCCTAACGGAGCTTTGTCGAGGTCCATGTCATCCGATTCTTTCGCCGGAGACAGAGGCCGTAGCTCGCCGCCGGCCACCGGCTCTAGCTAGGGGACAAAACAAGAGAGCAGTGCACGGGAAGTGGGATTGGGGATGAGGACTGAGTTGTCTACTTGGGCTGTTTTTTCTCTACTTGGGCCGTAACCAATCTAGCCCCAAGCGTATCTGGTTCGACTATCCGGTCCAATACGTGTACCTGAGATGTATCGTAGAACTGGCCAATTGTCTAGGCCTTGCCAATTCCACGGACGGACCAGGTCAAAAAACATGAATAAAATTTCTTTTTCCACGCTCATGCACTCGGATTTTATATTATGTTGACGGTGTCACTGTCACCACCGACTGACGCACTTAACAACCACCATCTCCAGTACAGTATATAAACTAATAGTAAGTAATATATATAAATGAAGTCAAGGAATCCAACAAACTTGGATAATTAAAGACCAATTTAGATGCACTACAGGAATCCGCTTCTTTGCCGAAAGCGGATAGGTTTGCCGAAAGGGCAAAATAGGGCACTTCGGCAAAGAGGGTCTTTGCCGAGTGCCAAACAGAGCACTTCGACAAAGAAACTTTGCCGAGTGCCTGGCCGTCGGCGACGTACGGCACTCGGCAATGTATACATTTGCCGAGTGCAAGGCTGTCGGCAAAAAAATACACTCGGCGAAGGATAACGCGAGGGAACGGCCCCGTTCTCCGTCACTTTTGCCGAGTGCCCGCCGTTAGACACTCGGCAAACTAGGGTTACTTTGCCGAGTGCAACACGTCCAGGCACTCGGCAAAGCACTTGTTTGCCGAGTGTCAGACTTGGCACTCGGCAAACTATGCATTTTTTTTTGATTTTTCGTCCCATATTTTTTGTGTGACATTAGTAAAGTAATTACATCTCATCTTCATAATTTGGGACAGTTTCAAGTTGTTTTGCTATATTTCATGAAATATTTATATTTTCTTGCATTTTACGGACCACTCCAAATTTGAGCTCATGATACATGAAATGATGGGCTGTGGTCATTCAAAAAATGTTATTCATGATGTTTGGCGTATGTTTGGCTCAATCCGGAACTCGCGTGGCTCAATAAAATTTAACTCGCGTGAAATGGCAAATTCTTGTCGTGTGTTTTAAAATTCTAAAAAATCAAAGCGGAGTTCAAAATCAGGAAGACGTGATGGTGAAACTGTCATCTCATGGGAGGCTCTGATCACATGTGATCAAGTGTGAGATGTCCGGTTTCAAGCATCCGACGTCCACAACTTGCTCAAACTTTTTCAAATTTTTTCCACAGCCTCCTCATGAGATGACAAGACACCACGCCAAGTTTCGTGATTTTTGAACTTCGCTTGATTTTATAGAATTTTAAAACACGTTTCCTCGCACGTAACTCGTCATGTTCCGCACATAAATGTTTGAAATTCCACGCGAGTCCCCGGATTGAGCCTAAACATACGCCAAACATCATGAATAACATTTTTTGAATGACCACAGTCCATCATTTCATGTACCGCAGTTCAAATTTGAGTGGTCCGTAAAATGCAAGAAAATATAAATAATTCATGAAATATAGCAAAACAACTTGAAATTGTCCCAAATTCGAAGATGAGATGTAATTAGTGTACCAAGGCAACACAAAAAAAATGGGGCAAAAATTCAAAAAATGAATAGTTTGCCGAGTGCGTATAAGGGACACTCTAAGAACCGGGCTCTTTGCCGAGTGCCTAGACGCGTGGCACTCGGCAAAGGGTATTTTTTAAAAATTAAACAGTGCCTTTGCCGAGTGCCGCTTTCGTGCACTCGCAAAGCCGGGGATAAGTGTCTCGCGGCTCCTCTTTCTCCCTCTTCTCTCTCATTCGCCCGAGCCCGCCCCGAGCCCATCGCGCCGGCCCCGCCCGTCCTCGCCGCCCCGCCGAATCGCCGGATCCGCCCCGGCGCCCCCGCCGACTCGGCCGCGCCGGCCCCTTCCCTTTGGCCCCTTCAGCGCGCCCGCCAACCTCCGCCCGCCACCAGCGCCCGCTCACGCAGCGGCTCATACCCGCTACCCGGCGGCCTCCGGCGGCGCCCGGCGGCGCCCGGCCCGCCCGGCCGCCCTTCGCCCCGCCCCCCCGCCGCCGCCCCGCTTCCCGCCGCGGCGGGCCTCCTCCGCTGCGCCCGCGGCCCCGGCCGGCGGCCGGCGCGGCGCCCGGCGCCCGGCCGGCTTCGCCCGGCCTCCCCTGGCCCCGCCCCGCCGGCGCCCTCCCCCGCCCGATCGGGCCCGCCACGGCGCGCTCCGCGGCTGGCCCGGGCGCGCCTCGGGCGCCTCCGGCGGCGCCCGCCCCGCGGCGCCGCCCCCCCCGCCCCGCCCCCAGCCCCCGCGCCCCCCCCCGCCCCGCCCCGCCCCCCGCCGGCCCCGCCCCCCCGCCCCGAGCCCCCCCCGGCCCCGCCTCGTGGCCGGCGGCGAGGGAGAAAGGGGAGGTGAGGAAGAGGAAGGAAGGAAGGTGAGGAGGAAGAGGGAGGAAGGGAAGAAGAGGAAGAAGAGGAAGGAGAGGGGGGAGGGAGAAGAGGAGAGAAGAGGAAGAAGGAGGAAGAAGAGGAAGGGGAGGAGGAAGAAGGTGATTGACGCCGGTCGTCGTTCTTCGTGTTGCCACGCCCAAGGTAATTAAGCGCTATTCTTCTAGTAGTGTTAGTTGTAGGGTTAGTAGTAGTAGTTAGTAAATAGTTGTAGGGTTAGTAGTTGTAGGGTTAGTATTAGTAGTGTTAGTAGTTGTTAGTAATAGTTGTAGGGTTAGTATTAGTATTTTTAGTAGTTGTTAGTAATAGTTGTAGGGCCTTGACTCACAGCGGCAGGGGACCGACCCGGCCAACGTCTACGACCCGGGCGAAGGGGGCCGAGGCGTATAAAGAACGCCAGCCGTCTACCCCAAGCTTACCCAAGACGCCGAGGCGGCCAAGCGGCGCTATGGGGAGGACTTCGATCCAGCCACCGCGCCCCCGGACACGACACTGTGATGAGGTTGGGAGGAGGGAAGCAAAGACGGCGGTTCTCGGATGGCCAACAAATACATCGACCCGTCCTCTATTGACAAAGTGAGGGTGATTCGCTCAAGGAGCACGACCTCCACCGACATCCCCATAGCACCTCGGCAATCCGAGCTCCATGCGCACGATGCAGGTAACTTTTCCATCGGTCGCTCACCGGTTTTACACATTTTCGCTACCTATGCATTGTTTCAATGTTACGGTTGTAATATTGCAGGTCCGATGGCGGTAGCCGAGGCCGTGCAGCGGCCCAAGCGAAGAGTTTGCGGCCGTGCAGGGCCCGTGCAGGCCCATCGGGGGGGAGTTGGAGGCAATCACGCAACACTCGGTGCGCCGGTGCAGGACGTGGCGAGCTACTTCCGGGGCCTCCGGATCCCGGTGTGACCCCGCCTCCGTTGCCTCCCTCGCTGTTCGCTCCACCCCCGCTTTCCCCGTTCCTCCTCGTGAACGCACTCCGGTGAGTATATGTTGTTGTTCATTTATTTGGCATGTGCGGCTCACCCGCAGTACTAATGAGATCGCCTCACACTTGTGCGGCCTACAAATCGGCGGGTTCGAACCCGACTCCTCTAGGTGGCCCTTCTCCACCCCATCCATCCATTATCCGGCCGGCCCGACCGCACAAAGCACACGTGGCGGTGGCGTTCCTCCTCCGGCGCGCAGCAGCCACACTACGGCTTCCACACGTCCCTCCACACCACGGGTGGTCGTACCCGATCGGCGCCGCAAAGACGGGTGGTATCCGGGGCAAGGTGAGGGCTCTTCGCACCGTGGAGGCCACGGTTCGGGGTCGCTCAAGGTGGTGGTGATGGATTTATTTTAGATGTTGGATATGTTGCACTCGTGACGGATCTCGTTTCGATGTTGGACATGTTAGATTCCGTTTGGTTGTTGGACATGTTGGATTTTGTGGTATTTGTGGATTATATATGTGAATTTGTGGTATTTGTGGATTATATATGTGAATTTGTGAGATATGTGGATTATATATGTGAATCGGTGATCTATGTGGTTTATGATGTATATATGAATGTTTATGGTATATGTATATGTTGATTTGCAGCAACAAGCAATAGAAACAAAGAAAAAAAAATGAAATTCCCAGCTTTGCCGAGTGTCGCCACTGGCAAAGCCGGGTAACCCGCAGAAAAAATGGCAGGTTTGCCGAGTGCAAAAGGTGGCACTCGGCAAATGACCATAACTTTGCCGAGTGCCACCTGCACAAAGACTCGGCAAAGTCTATTTGTTTTTTCAGAAATAAATACTTTGCCGAGAGTGCCAACATCCGCACTCGGCAAAGATTTAAAAATATTCAAATTTTTGCGAGTGCCGACGCTTGGCACTCGGCAAAGGCCCTTCCATATTTAACGGTCGACGCCGGGTTCGCCGAGTGCCGACACGACACTCGGCGAACTCTTCGCCGACGCAGTACTGGCACTCGGGCGAAGATGGCTTCGCCCGAGTAAATCTTCGCCGAAAGTGCGGGTCGCCGAGTGCAGCACTCGCGAAGCCTTCGCCGAGTGCTTCTAAGCATTTGCCGAAAAGCGGCGCGCACTCGGCAAAGGACGCGCCTCCTGTAGTGATGGTGACACATAAAGTCAAGTAACAAAAACAAATCCCACTCAGTTTTCCACTATGGGAAGAGTTGTGCTGGTGAATTCAGTGATCGATACCCAGCTATTCTATGTGATGTCTTCTATCAGCATCCGGGCAACTGTGATCAAAGATATAGACAAAAGAAGAAGAGCCTTCATGTGGGCAGGGCAGGCACAATCGTCAGTGGCAAAATGTCTTGTGGCTTGGGAGAACTGCTGCACAATGAAGGAGCTGGGGGTTTGGCATCAAGGACTTTGCAATTCAAACCATCTGCTTGCTTCTGAAACTAAATCACAGACTACACTGTTCCGAGAATAGAATTCAGCATGAGGAAATTGGGTCCGCAGTCATGCATGCCTGGCTGGTTTCACTCAAGGGCGACCTGGTGGGTCAACATTGGGATATGCTCAGATCTCTCCTGCCTCTTTACCAGGCCCTAACAACGGTGGACAGCAATGATGGATCAGCTACATCCTTCTGGAATGATGTCTGGCATCTCGATGAGCCCCTCACTGACCGTTTCCCAGCATTATTCTGTCTAGAAAGGAGGACTCGGTCAGGGAGGTGGTGATCTCACAATTTGACACATCATTTGTACCTCGACTCTCGAACCAGGCTGCTGAGGAGTTGGAGCACGTCAAAGAAATTATCAGCTCGACTACTCTCAGAAGGAGATCGGTCTTTGACCTGGGGCATGGAAGGCTGGACTCCTCTGCTATATACAAGCTTCTCAAGGCTTGACAGCACCCGGTGGATCCAACCTCTGAATTTGTATGGAAAAATGCTGCTCCTCCAAGAGTTCAGTTCTTCATGTGGCTTGCGGCCAAGGATAGAACTCAATGCCGCAAGAACCTCTATTGTAAGAAGATTGTGGACAGCCCTGCATGTGAAATATGTGGCAATACTGAAGAATCGTTCTAATCATATCTAACTCCACTGCACCTTTGCGAGATCTTTCTGGAGCAAGCTAGGCTTACCGGTCACACTGATGACCACTCAATTCAAGACTGGCAGCTTTGGAAAAGGCGGAATGCAGCCATCTTCAGAAACGATTTCCTATCACTAAGGCAGATTTTTCAAGCCTGCGGTCTAGATGCAAAGGCTTGGCGCCCCAGAATAAATCTGGTGGGGAGAATCCTAGAATCCGCCCACCCCCACCCCGTTGAATGCTAAAAGAAAAACAATTGCGATAAACTTATCAATTATTACTGATCTATATGCTCTTTCATCCATATCCATAGGTTTTTCTTTACATGACATCTTTGTGTATCTACGGTACATTTTAGTTAAAACTTATGACTAAACTATGGTGTCATCTCTTGTTGCAGCCCATATCTTCATGAATCTAAATTTTCACCTGGCCATGTATTGCTCTGTGTGGTTGATTCACCATTTCTGTTTAGCATTAGCTGTCATCAAGGGGCACACCACCGGTGATATTAATCAGTTCATGAATTAGCAGGGCTTTTGAGTGGGGTGAAGCCAAGGTTGAAGGAGAGCGAGCTACCGCAATGGAAATGGATGGCTGGGATCAAGAAGCAGTAGTGGAAGCATAATGACAAGACGAAGAGCTCTTACAGTGGGGGCCTCCTCTGTTGTATTTTCGGGTCAGCATAAAAAGACGGGGAAGGAGGGGCGAGAGCTCATTGTCACTGTGCCCATGATTATGTTATTTGGGTGTGATGTGCTTTGGGAAGAAAATGATTGTGTACTCCTATTCCAAATTAAAAATTGTTCTGCCTTTTTAGAGACAGCTTTTTCTACTATATATGTAGACATAATGTATATCTAGATACAAAGCATAAACTATGTATCTAGCAAAGAACTTACAATTAGAAATCGAGGGAGTATCTTTGAACGAATAAGAGTACATACCACAGACTACATTATCACTATATATGATCGAGAGCCGAATTTTTGGGATGGTTTCCTGCAAAGAACCTTCACCTTCCTAGTTAGTCAGAGTGCAGACAGCAAGAAAGCAAAAAAGACTTGACCAAAGCATTCTGGGAAAGATGGAAACACAGAAACAGCACTACCAGTGACAGTGCTCCAACAAGTTGCTATTCAGAGAGGTGCCAAACTCCACCAAGTTGCTTACAAACGCCGTGGAGTTGAGGGAATTGAACGCCATGCACGCGGCTCTACTGGCCCTATGTGCTCCACCGTCGAGCCCGCCATAGCAATATGGCGTTCATGCATCGGACCTCCGTGTCCTTCACGGCCACAACAAGCGACGCGTGCCTTATCTGACAGAGACGTCGGGTCTCTGTCAAATTCAGTACATCTATCTACGACTGAAGACATTTTGACAGTGGAGAGAAAAATCAACTGTGTTATCGATGTGGGAGAACGAGGACTTCAACTGTGTTTGACAGTGGAGAGAAACATCAACTTTGACAGTGGAGTTCGAGAAGGAGACTTCAACTGTGTTATCAGAGTGCGAGAACGAGGACTCTATATCGTTTTTGCTTATATATGCTCTACATTCTGGTTATCCCTGACGAGCTTCGCACTGAGAAGGAAGCATCATCTATGTCTAACGAAGCAGATCAATAATAGTTTTTGTTTATCTATGCTCTACAGTCTAGTAATTGTTTTTCCACCCTGCTGTAATGTGCTTTAATGCTGAATTAAAAGCTGTTGTCATAAAAAATGTTAAAAATAAAAACGCAGAGAACAAATTACAGTGTATTCGATGACTACTACTAACAAACAATAGAAAAGTCCTACGGATATTAGATCGGGCAACGTAGTACTGGACGGAAAATACACGGAGATGAGAGGAGCTTACCTGAGCTTGGAGGCCTCGACACCAAGGGATTCTTGACGGAGCTCAACTGAAGCTCGACGGCGGCGAGGGGCCGGATTTGGGTTCGCCAAGAAAGGCAGCCGGAAGGGGCCGAATGCGGTTGCCGGATGGAGCTGTGTCGAGGTCCATGGCATCCGATTCTCTCGCCGGAGCCGGAGGCCGTAGCTCGCCACCTCGCCGCCGGCCGCCGGCTCTAGGGGGCAAAACAAAAGAGCGGTGCACGGGGAAGTGGGCACGGCCGCGGCTGGCCCCTGGGAACGGGATTGGGATGAGACTGTTTTTCTCTACTTGGGCTGTTTTCTCTGCTCGGCCGTACCCACGTATCTGTTTTTTTTTTTTTTTTTTTTTGAGAATGACCCACGTATCTGGTTGGAGTATCCGGTCCAATACATGTATAAATTAGATACTGCCTGTAGGTGTCTGAGATGTCTTCTCAAAAAAAAAAAGTGTCTGTCCGCAAAAAAAAAAAAAAAAGAAAAAAAGTCTGAGATGTATTTTGAGGCGCCCATTCATCATATCCATATCCGCACATTATTTAATGTCGTATACTCCATCCCTCTCTTTTTATCTGTCGTGGTTGGTGGGTGTGCCACAAGTTTGACTTAATTTTTAGAAAATAAATGCAATATTTGTATCTCTAAATAAATTTGTTAAAAAAACTAAATTAAAAGATCTTTCCAAATAATACTAATTACACCCTCCGTCCCACAAATAAAAGTCCATTTTTCACTTATAGAATCCTCGTTTGACCGTTTGTCTTATTCAAAAAATTTTATTTATTTTGTTATGACTTATTTTATCGTTAGATATACTTTCATAATGATCACCTTCTCCGGTATTATATGGAAAAGTAATGATTTATGCTATTATATGGAAAAAGAATATAAGAAACATCTAAATTTTTATCTAAAAATTAACCACCTCTAAAAATATATTATAGAAAAAATTCTTAAAATACTTCTATAAAGAATAACTTTGGTAATAACTATAAATTATTAGAACAGGAAAAAAATTAAGAAAGATGTACTGTATTTATGTAAACCAGGACAAATTACAGGACAAAATATAAACAACTTCGAAAACCATGGGGCCAGATGTGCTGAGTTTACCATGAAATCTCCTAGCACTTATATAGGTTATTTATTACTTACTAGTCTAGCATGCTGGCAATTAATTACGGATGGTTACATGTGTTGTTTACCTTTCTGGCCACGTTAAAAAGCTCTCACTGTTGCTGGTGTGGAGACGCCTGTCAAGGCTTCCTTTGGGCCACCAGCTCGTAGACAAGCAGGAGGCCATGGCGGCTGTCACACCAGCCCAGGAGCTGAACGAGGTTGCGATGCTTGAGCCGGCTGATGATCCTCACCTCCGCCTCGAACTCCTTTCTCCCCTGCGCTGACGACTCCGATGATAACATCTTGATGGCCACTGGGCGCTCTTCGCCGCAACGGCGAAGCTTACCCCCGTAGACGCTTCGAAGCCGCCACGACCCGAGCTTGCCGTCCTCAGCGAAAGTTGTTGGTGGCGGCCGCCAGGTCGCGGTGCGTGTACCGCCGGGGGCGCTGGCAGCCACTCCTCTCTCAAGCTCGCCCTGCTGTCATCTTGTTCTTGGTAATCGTTGTCGCCGCCGCTGCTTCCATTTGGCGGTGGCATTCCTCTTCCTCCAGATCTTCTTCTCTTGCGTTTCTGCTGCCATAACAGTACGGCTGCACATGCCAAGAGAAATAGCAGAGGCACTAGCAAGGCGATTATTAGGTTTCTTCCTACTGATCCCTTCTTGGTGTCAGGTGTCGAGGCGGCAGCGTGGATGTGAATGACCATGACAGTATCTCGTGCAGCTCGGCGTAGTTGCCAGTCGCCGCTGAGAAGCCCACGGCAACATTCTCTGGCAGGTACTTGCTCAGATCGATAGTTTTGTTAACGTGGTACCATGTGTGGTTGATGTTGAGATCAGCAGCTAGCAACTTGGTGACATTGTTGTACCTGACGATGGCCATCTTGGTGAAATTGGACTTGAGCATGTTATTGTTCTGCAACGTGATGTTGGTGGATGCCGTGGAGTTGAGGGAGTTGACATCGATTCCCATATGGCCATCGCTTATATCGGCGTATTCCGAATTCAGAAAGGTGTCAAACTCCACGGCGATAATCCCAGCGGTATGGTTCCAGAGTGTGGAGTCCGCAGGGAGGATGCCGAAGGCGCCCCCTCTGCTCTCGGCGGTGGGCACACCGGACTCGGGAGGGGCGAGGAAGAAGACCAGCCCGTCGCTGCTCAAATCAGCGGCAACCGGCACTATGTTGAAGTGGAAGGTGGTGTTGAAGCTGGTCATCTCACCAGTAGCATTGTCCCACAGCCGCATTGCTTGATGGTATTGGGCCCGGCCCTCGGTCCACTTGGTGTTTTTTGTCAGGAGAAGCGCTTCCGTACTGATGGTCGCCTCGCCGGTGCAGTTGAGCAATTCATGAAGGTTAGCAGGGCTTTGTGGTTGGGAGAAGCTGAAGTTGAAGGACAGCGAGCCAGCCCCTGGGACATGGATAGACAGTAGCATCCATAAACAGCAGCCGATCAGGCTGCTGCACGAGACGACGTTGAGGCCGGAGGAGGGACGGCAGCTCACTCTCACTGCGGCCATTGTTACTTCCTAGCTAGCATTTGGTCTGTGGTTTGGAGGACGAAGAAGGACACAAAATCTTGTGACAACTAATATGATCTATGTGAGTATACCTACAGTAAAATTCAACCATGCATTCGTATTGTTGACTCTATATGCACACCAACACACCACACTATCAAAAAACAAAAAAGGAAAGTAGTTTCAAATTAGATGCTCCAAATGAACAGTCTGTGAGAAACAGAGCAAAATGTTCGAAGTATACCTTTTGTGGCCTGCGACTATATCAGAGGGCACTAACAGAGACATAGACTGACGAGGCTACAGCTTGCCGGACGGCCCAGGCCAGCGTGATGCCAAGGCACCGTGTTCGAGCCAGTCGACGACGATGAAGGACTGAAGTTGCTGAGTTGAGGCACTAACCATATGAGAGATGTGGGTGATGAGTCAAGGTCAATATCTATTGGTTGAGAGTTGTGGCAAAAGGCGGATTCAAAATTTATCTCATTTTTCGAGAGCGGCCGAGCTTTGTATTCCATCTGTCCTAAACTAATCAGCTCCAAGAATTATTCTAAGTCGGGCGCGCTTTCTTGAGCTTGATCAACTTTATAGTAAAGAATACAATATTTATGACACCAAATAAGTTGATTATGAAAAAAAAAAATCATAATGTTTCTAGTGATACTAATTCGATGTCATAAACATTATTAGTGCTCCATTCTATAAATTTGGCCAGACTTAAAAATAATTTGGTTTGTAGAAGTCCATTCATTCTGGAACGGTGAGAGTGCTCAAAAGACAATCATTAACTAAACTTATCCTGTATTATTATTGAGAGTGTATATAATTTTCCTGAGACCATACACAAACTTTTTATTAATGGAGGGAGTACCGGACTTAACAATGCTAATGAAGTCTTGACTACTATATAAGTCCGGAGCTAACGAGGTCATAAGAAACATCTCACCAAACCAGTGGCGGACGCAGCTATGTGGCAAGCTGTGGCGGCCGCCCTAGCTATGTGGCAAGCTGTGGCGGACGCCGAAAGAAATGAATCAAGACAATTCTAAATGTTCAACTTGATCGCTACAGCTGTGTAATAACAACCATAATGATGCTAGCTTAAGCTCAACTTGACCAGTAGTATATTTCTTTCAGTCCGTGAATTATTGGTCCACTTGGGACATATGCAGCTTTACAATAATATACGACGCCCAAAAAGCAACAAATCAGGGAAACTATATTGTTCATGTCGGTGGACCCCAACCACCAGGAGATGCTGGAGCTTCACCACCGGGTGAACAGCCAGGAACCCTGAGCGAGCACCCCATGGTGTACATACAGGACAGGAGCCCTCATAGCCATACCAGTGTATGCTTTGTACCATACACAAAGCAGATCAATGTAAGGATAGTAGAAAGCCAATTTAAGTCCCTCCCACGCCCCCCGTGAAAAAGAAACATTCCTTGTGTCCCTAATTAGATATGTTGTTTGCTATAGCCTCCCCTTAGTAAATTATTGTTGTTGATTGTGATTAAGCCTCCTAATTGTACCTGCCATGTGGCCCAGCAGCCCATACTGCCAAATGAGATGGGAAAAAGGATGCTTTTGTCGGCATTAAACTGTCAGGCATGCAGGCAACTTGCCGAGCACTAATTGATTGCACATGTGCATGCGTTTGGCTGTTGATTCATCTGTGAGTGCTCTTTGTTTAATCCTAGTACCCATCAGTCAGGAACTCAGTATTAGAAATTTTGAATGCAGTCACTATTACACTGTGATTGGGGGTGAAGACTGAAGCTAAGCAATAGCTGACGAACAGCTTCTGAAAATGAATGAATGGTCAATGCCTGAAGACTGGGGACAAGGCATCACTCTGAATGGTCCATGGATAGTGAATCGGAACGTCTCCCCTAGTGATGTGGGAAAGAGAAACCGTAGGATTCCTTTTGCCCATGATAAGCAGCACCTGTTGGTGGCTTTGTCTGTGACGTTTGGCTACTCTGAATTGACTGATGCATCAGGGATCACTGATGACGACACATTGGACAAAAAGAGGACAAAGAGTAAGAAACGACTTTCATCCAGCCTTTTCCACCCTTCATTACATCTTACAAGTTTCAACTTGGAGATCCGCCTCAATCTGATGTTCTAAAAATTCACACAAATTCTTCTCTAAACACTCACTGCCCTCCCCTTAGCTTGTCCGTGCCTTGTATCATCTCTCTTTGTTTTTTGCCGAACCATTCACATATTTTTCATTGGATTGCCTAAGAACAATCTCAACAAAAACGAGTCCTATCACCAAGATCTCCTACACAAATTGAAAATGGGAAAGAAGCTAAGGTGCGTCAATTAGGTGATCGGTGTAACCATCCAGGCACAAATGACAAAAAAGCCTTTCGCTGGCTTTCTTTGTGCCAACTGCTGGTCACCAAATGTCGAAAACGTCAAGAATACTCACGTCTCAATGCAAGTTCGAAGGTCGAAACCTTCCTGGTTGTTATTTTTATTTAATTTTTTTTAATTAATCATAATGCTCCATCGTTTGTCTGTTGTTTTATCAGTCAGAGACAAACGGCGGTCACAGACCAGTCACTGAGAAGCTACTACGCAGTCTCCAATTCGTTTGATTGTGAGTCTGTGCCAACGACTGGACCAGCTTAGACTTTTCTTGACTCAGAGCGTTGAAGGAGAGTGAGGACACCGTCGGTGGTATTAGTGAATTCATGAATTAGCAGGGATTTGGGGTGGGATGAAGCTAAGGTTGAAGGACAGTGAGGTCACCGTCGGTGATATTAGTCAATTCATGAATTAGCAGGGATTTGGGGTGGGATGAAGCTAAGGTTGAAGGAGAGTGAGCTAGCGTGATGGAAATGGATGGCCGGGATCAAGAAGCAGTAGTGGAGGCATAATGACAAGGCGAGGAGGGGGTCTCCTCTGCTGTATTTTCGGGTCAGAATAAAAAGATGGGAAAGGAGGGACGAGAGCTCATTGTCACTGTGCCCATGATTATGTTATTTGGGTGTGATGTGCTTTGGGAAGAAAGATGATTGTATACTCCTATTCCAAATTGTAAATTGTTTTGTCTTTTTTAGAGACAGCTTTTTTTTACTATATATGTAGGCATAATGTATATCTAGATACATACCATGGACTACTCTACATGACTACATGTCTACATTATCACTATATGATCAAGAGTAACGTTGAGCCGAATTTTTGGGATGGTTTCCTGCGAAGAACCTTCACCTTCCTAGTTAGTCAGAGTGGCCGAGACAGCACTACCGGTGACAGTGCCTTAGGCAGCTGAGCTAAGCAAAAAGACTTGACCACAGAGCAGTCCTCAAGCAAAAGAAACTTCCCTAGCATTAGCAATGACACTGACGACGTGCGTACTGGACGGAAAATACACGGCGATGAGAGGAGCTTACGTGAGCTTCGAGGCATCGGCACCGATCGAGGGATTCTCGCCGGAGTCTCAACTGAATCTCGACGGCGGCGAGGGGGCGGATTTGGGTTCGCCGATCGAGAAACGCAGCCTGGAGGGGCCAAATGCGGATGCCGAACGGAGCTGTGTCGAGGTCCATGTCATCCGTCTCTCTCGCCGGAGACGGAGGCCGGAGCTCGCCGCCAGCCACCGGCTCTAGCTAGGGGGCCCCAAACAAGAGAGCGGTGCACGGGGAAGTGGGATTGGTGGGATGAGGACTGAGTTGTTTACTTGGGCTGTTTCTCTACTTGGGCCGTAAGCCCCAAGCGTATCTGGTTCGACTATCCGGTCCACTACGTGTATAAATTCATAGTTACTGCCTGTATTTGTATCTGAGATGTATATCTGGCCAATTGTCGAGGACTTGCCAATTCCACGCACGGACCAGGTCAAAAAGCATCAAGAAAATTTCTTTTTCCACGCGCATGCATTCGGATTTTATATTATGTTGACGGTGTGTCACTGTCACCACCGACTGACGCACTTAGGCTGTCTGCACTGCCATACGTTACTTCACCCTCCAGTATCATTTGCCGTAAAAAGCCCGCACCGCTGAACGCTACACGCAACGCTATCTAACATACTGGCCTCCGCACGTTGAATCTAGTGTGGTTTCTGTTCCTCCGCTACATGCCCGCCTGGCCCCACCTCGCAACCACCCCGCGTCGGCCTGGCGCCAGGGAGCAGACGGGGCCACCGCCGCCGCCCGTCGAGACGGGCCCGCACCGCCATCGGGACCCGCCGCGCTGCATCCGCCGCGGGTGGAAGGTGAGCGGGTCGGCCAGCCGCGCGGCCGCGCCGCGCCAGCGGTGGAAGGGAGCGCGTCGGCGAGCAGCGGCGCCGCCGCCCCTGACCCGACTTCGGCCCGAGCAGCAGCGCTTGACGCCGCGACGGCAGCTGGGGAGGGCCTCTGCTCCGCCCCCGCCGCAAGCGCGGGAGCTCCGCACGGTCGCGAGCACGAGCTCCGCCCCGTCGTGCTTGGAGGCGGCGGCGGACTTGAGGCCGCCGCCGCCCCGCCGGCCGGCGCAGCTCCGCCGCGAAGTGCGTGGCTCGCCCGCCGCGGGCATGGCTGCAAGCTCCATCAAGCATGGCCGCCTTCTGCCATCCTCCAACAGCGGCGTGGCGGCCACAGCGATTCCTTTGCGGCCAGCGGACTTTCCCTCGCCCGGGGAGAGAGCGGGGAGGGAGGTAAAAATAATAGAAAAATATGATGTGTGGGTCCCACCGTGGGATGGAGGATGATATAAAGTATGCGTGGGTGCGGAAAACTGGATATAGAGGACAAGATTTCGATGACTAACACAGAATATTCCTTTTAAATGATGAATTTGGAGTATGACGAAAATGCGGATAGCCTTAACAACCACCATTTTCAGTACAGTATATGAACTAATAAGTAATTAATATAAATGAAGTCAAGGAATCGAACAAACTTGGATAAAGACCAATTTAGATGGTGACACACACGACACATAAAGTCAAGGAACAAAAACAAATCCCATTCAGTTTTGCAAAGGCTGTCCTGTCAGAAAGCAAGTTTGGCACCAATCTTCTCAACACGGGCCACGGGGGCTTTCCTAACAACCAGAATGAGTATACTCTATTCCTGTCACTGATCAGAGTATACTATATTCAGAGAGATTTGTTACAAATGGTAAACAATAGGTCACATTTGTAGTTAAACAACGATAGCCCAGGTTCCAAATGGGGCGGAAGAATCATGATTTACACTGCAAGAATTCTATCAACAATAGTTCATATCCCACACTACAGGAATCGGCTGCTTTGCGAAAAGTGCAGAGCGCACTAGGCAAAGGCACTCTTGCACTCGGCAAAGGCTTTGCCGAGTGCTAAACTCAGCGAACCCCACTTTCGGCAAAGAATGACTCGCAAACGATTCTTTGCCGAGTGCCAAATGTCGGGCAGTTGGCAAAGGTTTCGCCGAGTGCCATGTCGGTCTTCGGCAATGGAAACGTCGTCCGTTATAATCGGCGCCCCTTTGCCGAGTGCCAAACGTCGGGCACTTTCGGCAAAGATTTGAATTTTTTAAAAAACTTCGCCGAGTGTTATGTCGGTGCTCGGCGAATTAATTATTTTACCAAAAAAGCTACACTTTGCCGAGTGCAATCCCGGGCGGCACTCGGCAAAGTTATGGTCACTTTGCCGAGTGCCGTCCATGCACTCGGCAAACCCTGCCAAATTTGCTGCGGGTGCCCGGCTTTGCCGAGTCTTTGGCACTTTCGGCAAAGCTGGGAATTTTATTTTTTTGTCGTTTACGTTGATTGTTGCTGCAAATCAACATATACATATACCATAAGCATTCATATATACACATAAACCACATATATCATCAATTCACATATATAGTGCACATATATAACAAATTCACAGATATAATCCACATATATCACAAATTCACACATATAGTCCAACATCCAAACGAAATTCAACATGTCCAACATCCAAACGAAATCTAACATGTCCAACATCAAAACTAGGTCCATCACAAAGCAACATGTCCAACATCCAAAAGAAATCCATCACGGTGCCACGGTGTCGAACCTAATCACCACCAACTCAACTTCACTGCCCCGACCCGTGGCCTCCCTGGTGCGAAGAGTGTGAGGGGCCCTCACCTTGCCCCGGATACCACCCATGCTGCGGCGCCGATTGGTACGTCCACCCGTGGTGTGTAGGAGGGACGTGTGGAAGCCCGTAGTGTGGCTGCTGCGTGCTCGGAGGAGGAACGCCACCGGCCACGTGTCTTGTGGAGTCGGGCCAACCGGATGGGGTGGAGAAGGGCCACTGGAGGGGTCGGGTTCGAACCCGCCGACAGTGGCTGCACAAAGGAGAGGCGATCTCATTAGTACCTGCAGGTGAGCCGCACAAGCCAAATAAATAAACAACAACATATACTCACCGGAGTCCCTACAGGAGGAGGAACGGGAAACGGGGGTGGAGCGAACAGCCGAGCTAGGCAACGGAGGCGAGGGGGTCACACCCGGGATTTGGAGGCCCCGAAGTAGCCCGCCACGTCCCCGCAGCCGACGCGCCGAGTATTCTTGGTATGCCTCCAACTCCCGCCGATGGGCCTCTCGCTGGGCGCGCTGCGGCCTCAAACTCGCTTTGCTGGGCCGCTGCCGCTCGCCTCAACTCGCCATCCGGGCCTGCAATATTACACCCGTAACGTTGAAACAATGCATAGGCAGCGGACATGTGTAAAACCCGAGTGAACGGCGAATGAAACTGTAATTACACGAAACTCTGCATCATGCGCATGGAGCTCTGCTGTCGAGGTGCTATGGGGATGTCGGAGGAGGTCGTGCTCTTGAGCGAATCTCACTCGGCCTTTGTGAGCGAGGACGAGTTGATCGATTGCCAAGGCCATCCGATGCCGGCCGTCTTTGCTTCCCTCCTCCCAACCTCATCACCAGTGCGTGTCTAGGGGCGCGGCTGGCTGGATCGTCGCCCCCATATAGCGCCGCTTTGCCGCCTCGGCATACTGGGTAAGCTTGGGGTAGACGCGGGCGTTGGTGTACGCCTCGGGCCCCTTCGCCGGGTCGTAGACGTTGTCCTTGTCAGTCGCTCTGCCGCTGTGAGTCAAGGCGAACCCCGCGTACTCGCCGATGTGCTGGCCTTCAATGCGGCGGACTGCGAGGAGAACACGAGAGATGGTTAGAAGTGAAGAGATTTCAGCGCTTGAATAAAAAAATCAACGTAATCGTACCCATCTATCCATATACACCGGGGAGGGGCACGCTCCCTTGGTGGTGTGGCTTCCCTTCCATCTCCAAGCGACATCTCCGACGAAGTCTCTTGGTCTCGTCGTCTCGTCCCAAGAGCCACTTGTCCACAATGGCCTCCCAGCCCGCCCTTGTACTTGCTTGCACCACTCCGCAACACATCCGCATGACATAGCGGAGGATGAATGGAAGCCCGCTTATTTTCATTGAAGGAATCGGAATAAATGCGTTCTACGAACCCTGGATGTACTGGTCCCTGGTGAGGTCGGTCTCCCTCGGAGCATCATCTCCCTTGCTTCATTCTTCCTCACCACCTTGCCAAGCACGTCGGCGTTGAAGGAGATGATGCACCGACACGTGCCTCATGGTACGTGGTCCTTGAGTCGGTCTCGGCGGACCTTTGTCCTGCACTCTAGCGGCCACCGCCTCTTGCCCCCGCCTCGCCGCGTGAAGTAGTTCGCATACGGACAACACGTATCATTCTATTATTTTAAAAACATAGTATTTAAACAACGTGAAGTAATCCTGCATACTGAGACTCACCCGTAACTCCGTCTTGATCTTCTGGCAAGGGCGCCCTCCTCCACGCGCACGAAGTGCTCCCACGTATAGGGCGGCTCCCTCGCCGCCCCGACGGGCACCAGGCCAGGGTAGTTCGCTTTAATCAATTAGTGCTCGGCAAGTTTAAAATTGTGATCAAGTGTGGAGATGTCTGAGTTTTAGCCATCCGACGTCACAACTTGCTCGAAACTTTTTCAAATTTTTACCACAGGCTCCTCATGAGATGACAAGACACCTCGCCAAGTTTCGTGATTTTTAAACTTTTTGGATTTTATAGAATTTAAAAACACTTTTCCCCCGCATGTAACTCGTCATGTTCCGACACATAAATGTTCGTAATTTCACGCGAGTCCCTTTGATTGAGCCTAAACATACGCCAAACATCATGAATAATATTTTTTAATGACCACATTCCATTATTTCATGTACCTGCAGTTCAAATTTGGAGTGGTCCAGAAAATGCAAGAAAATAGAAATAATTCATGAAATATAGCAAAACAACTTGAAATTGTCCCAAATTTTGAACATAACATGTAATTACTGTACCAAGGCCACACAAAAAAAAAATGAGGCAAAAAAAATGCATAGTTTGCCGAGTGCGGGAGTTGGACACTTCGGCAAAAGACCCTATTTGCCGAGTGCTTATAAATCGCGACACTTTCGGCAAAGGGTACCTAGTTTGCCGAGTGTCTAATGTTGGACACTTTCGGCAAAGGTGACGGAAACCGTGGCCGTTTGGTCCTGTTATCCTTTGCCGAGTGTATTGTTTTGCCGACGGCTATGCACTCGGCAAAGATATACTTTTCGAGTGTTGTACACGCTGACGGCCTGGCACTCGGCAAAGTAGTCTTTGTCGAGTGCTCAGTTTGGCACTCGGCAAAGATGCTCTTTGCCGAGTGCCCGACTTTTGCCTCTCGGCAAACTTCTTTGCACTCGGCAAAGAAGCGGATTCCTGTAGTGCCAGGTCAAACACTAAGCCACAGTCCTGGCTATTCTCAACCCTCACCAGATCACAAAAGCCTCCCAATATGACTTCTTTGACAGATCAAGTACTTGCTGGTTAGTTATAATAATGAAGATCTGTCTTTTCTTTTCTTAGAAAGAAAGTACATATACGGCCATATTTCTTCCATGGTTTCAGCTCAATAGCATCAACATTTTTCCTACCTTAAACAATCGCAGCAGGAATGCAGGATACAGCTGCCAACTAAACATAGCACTGTGTAACTCTACGCTAGAATGCCATACCAGCAGGAGAAACAAGAAACGACAGCTTCAGCCACGCTGTTTCTTCGAGCTAGGTAAATCACCATCATAGTGACCGCCATCTTCTGCCCCATCCTTCTAATGATGTGAAAAAAGTAATTTTATAGTCAATATATAATACACACAACTGCCCACAGACTAGAGGCAGCCCAACAACAGTGATGAATGTAAATCATGCCAACTCCTTTGAATCCCAGAGCAAGGCCAAGGACGCTGACTCGGAAGAAACCTTGGAATGGCTGCCGGTTGTCGTGGTCGTGGAAGAGGAGCTCTGAACGGACAAAGGCGCCGTAGCACGCCCAGTGACAGCAAACTCCGACACCGTCCTGTACATCTGCGTCGTGAGCTCCGGAAGCCCGGCGTCCTCCGACTGCAAGACGTTCATGGCCTGCGCGATGGACGGGCGTTAAACTTCTGGTCAGGGTGGGCACACCATAGCCCGACGACGAGCACCCTCTCCATGCACCTGTCATTGGCATCGTCACCTGCAGCCCTCAGCCGCATGTCCGCCGCATCGAGGATCGCATTCCGGCCGTACAGACCCCAGACCCATTTCAGCAGGATGAAGTGTGCGCCTCCTTCTAGTAGGAAGACGGGGCACCGGCCGGAGACGATCTCGAGGAGGGGCGATGCGAAGCTATAGACATCGTAGTAGGTGCTCGGGTGGCGTGTTGGCGAACTCTGGGTCGATGTACCCTGCCGTGCCCATCACAGCCCTGGTGGTGTGCCACCGTGCGCCATGGTCACCGAGCCTCGCCAGGCCAAAGTCGCCGAGCCTGGTGCTGAGGGACTCATCCAGCATGATGTTGCTTGGCTTGATGTCGCCGTGGACCACACACTGCTCCCACTCCTGATGGAAATACCGCAACGCCGGATCCCAAACCAAGGATGATCCGGTACCTATGTGTATGTACCTTAAAAAAATCAAACAGTGCTTGCATTGGTAAAGAGAGATAATGCTAGCCTAAATATTCTCACAACAATCAGAATCACCCATCCATATATAAAAGTAATGATTTATGCTATTATATGGAAAAAGAATATAAGAAGCATCTAAATTTTTATCTAAAAATTAACCACCTCTAAAAATATATTATAGAAAAATTTCTTAAAATACTTCTATATAGAGTAACTTTGGTAACTATAAATTATTAGAACAGGACAAAAAATTTCTTAAAATACTTCTGGATGCTGTCAGGTGTCAGAGGCGGCAGCGGCGTCATTGTTGGTGGTTCTTGCGGGGTAGATGTGAATGACCATGACAGTATCTCGTGCTTCTCGGTGTAGGTGCCGGTCGCGCTGAGAAGCCCACGGCGACATGCTCGCAGGTACTTGCTCAGATCGATAGTTTTGTTGACGTGGTACCATGTGTCATTGATGTTGAGATCAGCAACTAGCAACTTGGTAACATTGTTGGACCTGGCGGCGGCGATCTTGGTGAAATTGGACTTGAGGTTATTGTTCGGGCGATGTGATGTTGGTGGATGCCGTGGAATTGAGGGAGTTGAGGTCGATTCGATATGGTCGCCGCTATATCGGCGTAATAAAGATTCTGAAAGGTGTCAAACTCCACCGCGATGATCCCGGGCGGTATCGTTCCAGTACTTGGATTCCTTAGGGAGGATACCCAAGCCGCCCCTCTCGCTGTCGTGGCAGGCATACCAGACTTCGGGAGGGGCGAGGAAGAAAAGCCAGCCCGTCACCACTCAAACCACCATCAACCGGCATTCTGTTGAAGTGGAAGGTGGTGGTGAAGCTGGCCATCTCGCCACTAGCTCTGTCCCATAGCCGTGTTGCTTCCACGTATTGGGCCCGGCCGACGCTCCATATGATGTTTTTGTTAGGTGAAGTGAAGGACCGAAACGGCGACTGGGGGGGTTGAATGGGGAGCCTCGATTTTCCTTTTCAATTTTAGGTCATCGGCTCAACCCCCAACCTCAAGAGCAAACACACAAAGATACGAGTGATACACCTGCCAACTGGTAGCAAGATATTAAACGCAAAGAAAAAGGCACAACGAGTTCAATGAAACAAATAGAGATCGAAACGGAGCACATACGATCAAACCACAGAAGAAACGGGGAAAGAAATCTTCACTGCAAAGAACAGCAAGGGCCAAGCCGAAGCTCACTGGAGCCCAACAAATCAAACCTAGGAGACGGATTTTAGAACCTGCAGGCAGACAAACTCATGGACAAGATCACAACATACATATCTCTGATTGAAATAATCTTGAGGGCACTCGACTATCAGAGCTCACACGAATCAGCAAGGCAGCACAAAACGGTTTTCAGTTTGGGGCTCAGACGGATAGCAGACGAGCTGAAGAAAATAGCACCTTACTATGCAACACGGAAGCTCAAATGAATAAACAATCCATTAGCACTATTGAATGAAAGTGACGTTTCAAGAATTTCAAGCCAAATCGAGAACAAGCTAGACTAGCACTTGCTGGACACTACGAATGTACACAATGGAAATAAGAAAACAGACAAGCTGCTGCATGGAGCTACGAGATGATCATGATTAAACTAATTGAGTTACTGTTGCTTGATGGGACAAGGCCGAAAGCTAAATGGAGGCAAGCTAACACACGCACAAACATACAATTTCTAGCAGGAGCTTGAACTCAAGAACGAGCAAGACTTGGTGCTGGACAGCTAGAAAAATCAGAGCTTGACGTACTGCTGCAACTGACAGGCAGAGATGAACTGAGACGAACTGCTTAGGCCTCGTTTAGTTGGTTGAAAAATTTACAAAAAGCACTGCTGGAACTCCTGTAGCACACTGTAGAAGACGTTTAGTTTGTTTGTGATAAATATTATCCTACTATGGCGTAACTAGACTCAAAAGAATCGTCTCGCAATGTACATCTAAACTGTGTAATTAATTACTTTTTTTACCTATATTTCATACTCCGAACATATATCTTTTGGTGTATTTAATGTGATGTGATGGAGAGATGGGAAAAAATGTTAGAAACTTTAGCCAACTAAACGAGGCCTTACCTACTTACCATTTGCTTGAAGCACCTGGTGCTGGACTGCTTGCGCTGATTGGTGCTACAGCACGCTCGACGAAACAAGCACGACACCTGAAACTGCACAGGTAGCAGACGAGCACAGCTGAGAGCGCTCGCGACTGAGATCCCTGCACTTCCTTTCACCTGACGAACAGAGAGGAGCACCACGCACGAACAGACGAGCACGTGGTCTCAAAATCAACGAGAACTCCTTCAAATCAAAAGCACTCACTCCCAAAATTTTGCACAGATGAAATTCAACTAGGTATGAGCAAGTTCCCAAAAAATCATTGCTTGAAATCAACTAGAACTCCGGGAATTTCAGATCACGCTCAAGCCCTACCCAAAACGAACTCGAACACAAAATCGCTCCAATCCGACGACACAAGGGATTTCGGTTGATTTCCTTTGGTGAAACTCTTTGGTCCTCGGTCACGAATGGATTGGGGCAACAAGAATCAACCAAAACGATCAAGAAATCGCGAATCGAGCAAGAGAAGGGGGAAGGGAAAAAGAGCTGCGAAAATCTCAGAGCAAGAACACAGTCCAACTCATCTCAGAGACACGGATCGAACTGAAAAACCCGCGCAGAGGGCATGCGCTCACTTAGGGGAGCGCTTCCTACGAACACAGATCATAAAATAGTTGTCTGGACCTCTCCCACTCAGAACAACTACAGACTAGGAAAACCCTAATAAAAATAGAAACTGGAGAGGCAAGTCGGGGGGAAGGGACTGCCTTGATATTTATAGCCCAAGTCCTAGTTACTGTGCTATTACTACTCTACCCCTATGGATACAATTGCGAAACCACTTAGCCGGGGGCATAATGGTGGGACTTGGATATCTTCGATGCGGCGGCCACCACGCCTCCTCATCTGTAGCATCGCTCCACGCAATCTCCCGGATGCCGCCACGCGCCGCCCTTCCGTCCACCGAACGTCCCCGGGTTTTGAGGCCCAAACCCGCGAAACCTGCCACCGATGGTTTTGAGGTCCAAACCACCAAACCCGCGCCCGTGGTTTTGAGGGCAAACCACCAAACCTTCTCGACACGTGTCATCGCCCGTCTTGACCGCCCGAGTCGCCAAGTCATCCGAGGCGCCCGCTGTGCATTGCACGCTCGCCGTCTTGACCCGATCGACACGGTCCCGCCACGTCCTCTTGCATTTATCGATGTCCCGGATGTCGGCCACCATGGCTAGCCACCCAGCGATCTGGTCCCTCGGTCCAAGCCTCACGTCCGTCTTTCACCTCCGCGGTCCATCGGCCCGGCACGCCCCTCCTTGGCTCCTTCACCTCGCCGTCAGCTACCATCTCCGAGCTCCACACCTGTACAACACAAACCAAGAGATACGTCTTCAACATACTCCACGTGTGCCGGTTAACATAGCCGAAGCATAAAAGATAAACGAAAATAGAAGTAAAAAGTTGATTGTTGACAATCACTCAATCACAAAACTAAACACATGTGACCTAAATCAACCATGTGTTCGCATGAAGCCCTTCCGTATCAATGGTCGCATCGCCGGTGCAGTTTAGAAATTTTCGGAGGTTAGCAGGGCTCTGTGGTTGGGAGAAGCTGAGGTTGAAGGACAGCGAGCAAGCGCGAGGACATGGATGGACAACATCCAGAAAACAGTAGAGGCTGCACAAGATGGGGAAGGGGAGGCCGGTGGGACTGGGACGGCAGCTCACTGATTTCATTCTCACTGCGGCCATTGTTTGTAAGTGCTTGTTGGTTTGAGTCGAGGTTTCCATGGACATAATTCTTGTACGTAGCACTAGCATATATTAGGTGTACTACTACCCACTACCAACTATGTACAAAGCCGGCAAGCCTTATTATATATTGTTTGAATGTTTCTCCTGCAACGAATAACCTGATGGCTTAGACTAGCTACCCACAACGTTACGATGCTGAGAAAAAAAATCTCTGTAAAGCTACCTCGTACTGATGCCGTTTAATTCATTAAAAAAACTCATACTGATGCCAAGAACTATTCAAAAACTTGCAATGTTTATATCGATGCTTGCAGACACGTGGGACCCAAATCGGTTAGAACCACCCCTTTCTTCTGAGTCCTTCACAGTCAACAGCCGGCTGAAAAAAGTACATTTTATTGTCCAGCACCGAGGAAAGACGATGATGACTCGAGTAGTGTGATTTTTTGTTTTGTTCAGCATCGGTCCGTATATATATATATATACAATGGCTCACCTCGATGTTTCAGTGCTCTCTCCCCCTCTTTCACCATCGGTAAAAGCAACCTTGTGGGCAGTCCTACAATGGTTTCGGTCACTTTAGTTTTAGTCAGGACTTAAGAGGTAGAAAAAGTCAATAGGAATGATTTTGTAAGTTGTTCCTTGGGCCTTTAGTTCTTTTCAATGAATTTGTTGTAGGGGTGCAAACCCTCCAATTTCATTCAAAAAAAAAAAACTATAATGAATTCACGATATGTTTGTATGTGTAATCATTTAATATATGGGACTATTAGACACTCTTCCCTGGGAGGCTTAGGTGTCATGAGCTGGTGATGGACGTCGAGTAGACCAAGCGGTCCCAATGCTTTGCCTTGATGTACCGACGGTCGCAAAATTCTACTATCGTATAGTCCTTTGTATGTGTTGTAGCTGCTAAGCTCTAGCTCTACCTTGTCGACATTTAAGTTTGGTCCTGCACGCTAACGTCTTGTCAGCGGACTTGGAACAGTCAGAACTTGTCGATGTTGTGTAAGTTTGAGAACCTTTCCATCATTTCGTTTGGCCATTCCTCTTGATGAAAAATGGGTTAAAATCCTATCGAGAAAAATATGGGACTATCATATAAATTTAAGTTTAATAGTGGAAGGAACACCCTCGCACCGTAGGGAACCTGTGCTAATTAATAGTGATACAATATAGAGACGGCAGTTAGCATCATCACTGGCCGTCGAAGCCTCCCAGGTTAGTCGCTCTGAGGCAAACAGTGGAGGAAAAACTCCAAGTCATGTAGGAGGGGAGCAAGGGCCGCGGGGGCTGATTAGGGATCCTGCGAGGGTTCCTTCTCCAACAGTTGTGTAAGTTTGAGAACCTTAATCCCTCATTTCTTTTGGCCATTCTTCTTGATATGGGTTAAAACCCGATCGAGAAGAACTTATAAGCACCTTATTGGTCATCGTCAAGTCCATATGACTTTTACATGGTTATGAAGATCGTGTTATCAAAATAAACGAAGATTCTTTTTTTGGCTTATCTTACAGGACAGATTAAGTACCAGAGCCTTCCTTCGAAGAAGAAACATGCATCTCCCTGATTACACCTGCGTTCTTTGCAGCTTGAATATTGATGAAGATATTTACTTTTTCACTGTCCTTTCTCTACGGCTTGTTGGTCTTCTATTCAGTTATTTGTCCCAACAAGCGATGACCCAGGGGAGATAATTGTTGGCCTGAGATCACATCTGAACGTGCCTTTCTCTATGGAGGTTTTGATCACTATGTGTTGGTCTATTTGGACTATGCGAAATGATGTTATTTTCAGGAACCTTCAGAACTCTGTTCATCGATGCAAGCAAGTGTTCAAGCAAGAATTTGCCTTAGTTATTCTAAGAGCAAAGTCCAGACTCCACCCTCAAATAGATCAATGGCTAGAAGACCTTGTGTAATTAGTTTGATTTTCTTTGTTTCCTTCTTTGTTTCATAACAGTACTGTATAACTTTTACACTTTTCAAAGGTTTAATAAAATTCCATTAGGGGTGCAAACCCCTCCTGTTCTGTAAAAAAAAAAAGATCAAGAAAAATATGGGACTACCATAAAAATTTAAGTTTAATAGTAGTAGTTAGTAAAAGAACATACAACTCTCATACGTACTGGATGATTATGTGTTATGAAACCTTGCCAAATGCCTATGCATGGATGCCCTATAGGACAAGTCCTCACTGATTTTTTTTCTCTGGAGTCAGGATGACGACGATGCTATGCTTTGGCGTACTGGTGTTTGACGGCGTAATCAGCAAAGACTGTCGTCGCGAATAAGTCGACAACGCCGTAAGAAACAAAGAATTTCTCTGTGCAGTCAATTGCGAACTAGGCCAAGTGAATTGATTAGATATACGTAAATAACTGTAGAGGATTAGTATTCAATTTGGTTACACTTCGTCCTTTTACTCTTCTCACCTATCAAGGTGCATTTTCATGAAAGGACAACTAGGGAACCATTAACCATGTGCATGCTTTCGGCCATAGGCTAGTGATTTGCAGCTAACTCTGCTCACTGCAGCCATTATTGTTACTTACTAGCTAGCGTTTGGTCTGTGGTTTGGAGAAGGAAGGGCATAAAATCTTGGAAAAAGAACTAATTCTATATATGATCAAATGGGATGTACTAGTATGAAACAGACAAATAGAGCCCATCGTTTGGCTGTTGTTTTATCAGGCACAGACCAACGGGGGTCTAGATCGACTCACAGTCGTCACAGCGAATAAGCTACTACTCCAATTCGTTTGGTCGTGAGTCTGTGACAATGACTGGGCCAGCGTAGACTTGACCGCCGTCAAGCCATCATATCAAGTCGGCCCGCGTGAGGCAAACATCTTTTCTGACCGCGTGTATTGCGCTCGACCAATTTTGTTTATGTTTAGCGTCGGCCAAAGCGAGTTGCCATCCAGAGACACTATCTACACGGCTGGTGGTATTAATCAATTCATGTATTAGCAGGCGGGCCAATGTTGAAGGAGAGCGAGGAAATGGATGGCCGGCATCAAGAAGCATGAGGACAAAAGATGAGGAAGGAGGGACGAGAGTTCACTCTCACTGCAGGTATGGTTATGCTATTGGGTGTGATGTGTTTTGGGAAGAAAAGGATGATCATATATACTCCCTCTATTTTAAATTGTAAGTCGTTCTAGCTTTTCCAGCTTTTATTATATATATATATATATAAACATAATATATATAAACCTAATGTATATCTAGATACGAACAAAAACGATATATCTACTGTGGTTGGGATGGTTTCCTGCGAACGTTCTTCCTAGTTAGTAACAGTTGGCCCAGACAGCGACAAAGCAAAAAAGACTTGATCAAAGCATGAAGCATCCTCAGAAACATAGAAACAGCTAGCCGTACAGTGACAATGGCTTAGCAGCTGAGATAAGCAAAAAGACATGACCGCCAAGCAGTCCTCCATCAAAAGAAACAGCCCTACCAATGACACTGATTCGGCGCGCTTGGTACGCTGTGTTCATCAAACGAAAAAGCCATAAAATTTGGAATGAGGGATGCACGGAGCAGTGGGAGTGGGTTGTTTTTTTCTACTTGGGCTGTAGCCAATCATAGCCCAAACGTATCTCGTACAAGATCATAAAACAAGGATAAGGTAGTTCTAGCCACTTGTCGAGGACTTGCCAATTCCACAGTCCAGGCAAAAGCGTCAAGACAATTTCTTTTCCACGGATCCAGGCCGGATTCGAATTTTATGTTGGACGACGTCAACACTGACGGACACTCAACAGTAATCAACATCTCTATTCTAGTAGTAATTAGTGTAATAAATAATAAATGAACTAGGGATCCTCCATCTTGTTTGGCCACATGTTTTGATGTGGATTGGGATACAAGTTTAATTTCCGCTTCAATTTGTTCCAACATGTGGATTGAGCTAGATACGAGTGTAGCCAAACAACGATAAATCCATACGTAATCCAAACCTCCGGTAATTAAGTTGTCGGTGTTTTGCCACCCAAAGTAAAATAGGGCGTTGTGTGGCAAAGGAATTTAGATGGTGACATGCAGTGACATAAAGCTTAACCAGGTTGGACGAGTCTTACAAGCCTTTATGATTCATTGTTCAGGTAATTTCTTTTCTGCAATACGAACCACTGGTTCTCGTGCAACCGCGTTACTGCCATCAATTTCCACGGGCCTGCCCATTTTACCACAACTTCTGCAGTCGCAATCCGGGTTTATGCAACAGAAATGTCACCAATGTTTTCCTGCTTGAAGCCGTCTACAAACATTAGTTTGCTGCAGCTAGGGAGGCTGCAACCAGAGATACAAGACAAACAAAATCACCAAGGAACGTATTATAATTCCTGATAAAATATCGACCACGGATGTAAAGTTTTTCACATGTATATATCCTGATGCCAATAGCCTTGAGAACAATCCAAACTGCCAGCTATGCAATGGTCAATTAACTAAAACAGATCCCTTCAGTTTTGCAAAAGGCTCTCCTGTCAGAAAGCAAGTTTTTGACGCAACTGTCAGAAAGCAAGTTGGGCATCAATCTCAAATTCTCAGCACGGTGGGTTTCCAGACAATCAGAATGACTATACTGAATCCCTGTCACTGATCAGTAGATAACCAGTACACAGCCATATTTCTTCCATGGCTTCAGCTCAAAGCGTCAACATTATTTCTTACCGGCCACCTTAAACAAACACAGCAGTTTACAGTTGCCAGCTAAACATGGCACTGTAACTTTTTATAGAATGTTCACCTGACTACCGTACTGGCTCGGCTTACAACCAAAGGTTGCAAGGAATTAAACTTGCAAAGCACTACTACACAAAAATTAACCGTGGTGGTTTTTGGATTAACCGTGGCGGTTTTTGCAACCGCCACGGAGCCAACGCCACGGTTAATCCGAAAAAAACAAAAAAAGGGAAAGCCCAGGATCCGGACCTAAACGGGCCTGGATCTGGGCCTGGATCCCAAACCCTAGCTGGTTGCGGATTCGAAACCCTAGCTGGTCGGGCGCCGCCAGCCAAGTTGGGGAGGGAGGCGCCGCCCGGACAAGTCGACCGCCCAGGGGAGGCCGATCCGCCAACACGCCACTAGATCCGGCCTCCACACCGCCGGATCCGTGGACGAGCTCACGTAGATGGGTGGGCGCTGCCGGCCGGGAGGGGAGGCTTGGGGGAGAGGGTGCGCCGCCTCTATGCACTTTGCCGGGAGCCGCCGCCCGGGAGGAGCTGCCAGGCCCATGCACTGAGGAAGGAGAGGCCACGCGCTCCCGGGGCCGCCGCTCGGTGCCTCGCTCCGCCCGGCCGCCGCGCCCTAGGCCACCGCCCATCGCCGCCGCCGCCGAAGCGCGCGAGGGCTGGCCACCTCACCGGGGCTCCTGCTGCCTCCTCACGGGGGATCCAGCCCGCCACCTCGCCGGGGCATCGTCCTGCTCATCGTCGGGTCGAGGGAGACAGAAAAGGTGTGGAGAGGGAGGAGAGGAGGAGGGGGGGGGGCACACAGGTGAGGCCGCCCCGTGGGCTTCGAGGGAGGGTGGGGGAGGGGAGGTGGGAGTTAGGGTTTGGTGTTGCCGGCTGAATATATACTCGAGAGCGTATACCGGGCTGCTTTGGGATTTTACTTTTGCTAATGGGCTTGGCATTTACCGTAAAACTGCCACAGTTAATCGATATACCGTGACGGTTTTAAACGCCACGATTAATGAAAAAACATCACGGTTAATGAAAACTAAATGCCTTGTAAAAGATTTTGTGTAGTAGTGAAGCTATGTAAACCTTTAGACTAAATGAACACCACAAGCTCTTAGGCCTAGAATAAAACTCCTCGTAGATGAGAGAGCGGTCGCATGTTGACAATATTCCCCATGTATATCATTGAAAGGATCTAGCAAGTGGCCTAGAGGGGGTGAATAGGCCTTTTTGTAAAAATTTAATCAACTTCACGAAATAGTCAGATCGTGGAGCCTCCAAGCCTAAACGTGCATGGAGCCTCCATGGAGGTTCTGGGGCTGAACGTGGAACCTTCGGGGACCAGAACATGAAATCGATCTACAGTGTCCACTTAACGAACAAAAAATAGATCGAATGTAATACCAACCTTCTTGGTGAGTATGTTGACTATCCAAACCATTGGTCGCACCTAGCTAGAGGATGAGCAGTTCGTAGATCAGATGCAGCATCACCAAAACCCACTTAGGGCTTGATTGCACTTACAATCATCGTTGTGAAGGAAAATGCCCTGCCACCAGTTGTTGCTGGCTAGTCCAACTACTCAGAAGTCCTAATAACCAGGCGAGGATATCTCATCTAATTTTAATGAACAAGGTTTAAATCGAGTTATGGGACACCAACATGTTCAAGTTCCTAGAATTGTAAAGATCTTACTAGATATGCTTGTAATAAGCTAGAAACCAACCTTAGCTGACCAAGACTTTCTTTGTAATTCCTACCTACGGACTGTATAAGAAGGCATTGGTGCCCCTGAATCAAATATCATCAATAATCACCATGCTTGTAATAAGCTAGAAACTAACCTTAGCTGACCAAGACTTTCTTTGTAATTCCTACCTACAGACTGTATAAGAAGGCATTGGTGCCCCTGGCTCAAATATCATCAATAATCACCATCATCAACACCTCCGCGCCCAACACATTAGATGGGGATGACCACAACAAGCTAAAGGTGGCCGACTGTCAAAGAGGGAGGATGGGTTGTGTGGCGGGGTACCCGACAAGGATGGGAAATGGTGTTGCGGACATGACCAGAAAGGGGCAATGTTGTGGATGTATCTCTCCCTTGCGAATCCAATGAAGGTTGAAGTGGAGCGAGAGGTGGCTTACGCGAGGAGGTTGAGGTGCAGCCTTAAGCTTAACCATGCCATGGTGGTTTGTGGTGGCAATATGGCTCTGAAGGTCTAGAGGGAAAGAATATATGGGGTAGTTGCAGCTCGAGCACTCGAAAATCAGAGGCATTTTATAGGAGAGAAAAGGGACGGGACCGCCAACGATGGTGCTTCGGTAAATATCGTTAATGGCAGCCGTTACAACAGGGTAGAGGAGTAATAGCGGGGGTGTGAAGAGAGGAGTGAAGGTGGGGCGCTAATGCATGGTAGTGAATGATCAAGAATGTGGGGAGTGAAAGGGCCAAGACGGCCATGGCGTGCTTGAGTTTGAGCTCGGTTGCACACATGGGAGGAAGAGGAACAGTGGGAGGAAGAAGATGTCAGATGGTCCCTACATGTCGGTGTTATAGGAAAATGGGTACGCGCAGATGGAAATTATAGAGAAAAAAAAAAAAGAAGGGAAAATCGATGGGGCCTTGAGTTTTTTTTTTTTTTAGACGAAAAGAAGAATTATATTAGATTATAGCTGAGTACACGAACATATTACAAGTATACTGGAATACACGATGTGTATCCATAATTTGAACATCTAAATTGTACCCAAGCCTTGTATGGCCCAAAATCTCAACTCCAGACTTGTATGACGATTTGTATGGATGACCGCACTGGCAAACACTCGGCAACAAACGATGGCACGAGAACAGATGCCCAACGAACGACGGCCAACATTCCTGCAAGCGAAGTAGAAAAAAACTTCTTCTTCCTTGTGTCTTCCTTCTTCTTTCTGCCACCGAAGAATGAGGAAGACAGATCTAAACCTTTTTCTCCCTAGTCTTTCATTGTGGTCAGATCTAACCACAACAAAACGAAGAAGAGACCGGAGAAAAATTATTCCATGGCGGCGACATCATCTCCGCCATGATATCGCCGTCGAAAAATAAATCTCCATGTCGTCATGCCGATGAACTTGCTGACGCCGATGTCGCCTCATCTTCAACGGCACCGTCATGGAGAAAACGGATCCAACCTGCCCCTCGCCATCGCCGGAGAGGAGGAGGAGGAAGAGATAAATCTCCAATACCAAGAAATTTGGCATGGAGAAACCCTAAACCTAAAGACTTTATCTAATAGAAAACTTATTAAAACCAATGGATCCCCACTCCCTCCAGCCTCCGCCCGGAGGGGGAAGGGAGGGGACCAACGGTGGAGGAAGGAGGAGGCGGCGGCGGCGGCTCTAGGAGACTCTCGCAGCCCTGGCCGGGCTTCCCCGGGCGGAATTGGGAGGATGGGGGCTTGAGTTGGACTTTGAAGAGTTTTGAACTAAACAGAAATAGTTTTTTTTTTAAAAAAGTCAAACTTATTTTAAACCATTTAAGTTTTCAAACTTTTTGAGCACAATTTGAAAAATATTTTAAAATATATTTTGAAACATTTAGTTTTGTTAAATAAGCATTTTGAAAATAGAAAACCAATTCAGGGCTTAAATGGATTTTAAAATTCATTTTCACAAATAAAATTAATGCAAGTAGTGGATGCACCACCCATAGGATGCTAGGAAAATCAGTTTGGAAATTTTATAAAGCATTTTTGTTTAACTCAATTAATAATAAACTACCTAAACCTTGAAAATTTTACCAAAAGTATTCAATATACAGAACAAAAAATTAGGATATGACATGCATCCGTTGGGTGCGAGCGCCTTCCTCTACGGCCATCTTCTCTGTCTCCAAGCTATCAGAGCCACTGTACCCCAAAGGTCCAATTTGTTTTCAAGGCAAGTTTGCTCGCAAGACTGAACCTGCCGAGCATAGGCAAGCAATCCTAGGAGCACGATTTCGTCAGCCTGAGGTCACGATCGCTGCCTGGGCCAGCAGCTGCCTACCAGGCACCATCCCAAACACGCCCTCATTGCCGAGATCCAGCCAATCCGGCCATGGAAACCCTCCGTTGGGAGGTAATGAAAAGCGGATGTACCAAACGGTAAGCTTCTCTTGGCTCAAACTTCTCTTCCAAGTAGATGTTGTTGCCTTGTTGGTAGCTGGAGAAAAGCTGTCTTTTTCTAGAATTTATGCACCTTAATGATACTTCGTGTTGAATATAAAAACACAATTTACAAAGATGGTTTGCTTTAAGTGAAGAACTACAACATATGAATGTTTTAATTGAAAAAGTACAGTAGTGATGAATGTGAAAAACGCAATTTTACGGTCAATGTATAATACACACAGCCACCCATAGACCAGAGGCAGCCCATACAACAGCGATGAATGTAAATCAAGCCAACTCTTTTTGAATCCTGGAGCAAGGCCGTGGGCGCCGACTCGAAGAGACCTTTGAGTGGCCGCCGGTTGTCATGGTCATCGAAGAGGAGCTCTGAACGGACAAAGGCGCCGATACCACGACCAGTGATGGCAAACTCAGGCACCGTCCCGTACATCTGCGGCGTGAGCTCTGGAAGCCTGGCGTCCTCCGATTGTAGGACATGCATGGCCTGCTCGATGGACGGCCGCTCGCTCGATCAGGGTAGGCGCACCATAGCCCGGCGGCGAGCACCCTCTCCATGCACCTGTCCTCGACCTCGTTGCGGTCCTCAGCCGCCGTCCGGCTGCGTCGAGGATCGCGTTCGGCCGTACAGGCCCCACATCCACTTGACCAGGATGAAGTGCGTGCCGCCTTCCAGCAGGATCACGGGGCACCGGCGGAGACGATCTCGAGGAGGGACGACACGAAGCTGTAGACGTCCGGTAGTAGGTGCTGGGGTGGTGCGTGTTGACGAACTCCTGGATCGATGTATCCTGCGGTGCCCATCCGCGGCCCCCTGGTGGTGTGCCACCGAGAGCCGTGGTCGCCGAGCCGGGCCAGGCCGAAGTCGCCGAGCTTGGTGCTTAAGGACTCGTCCCAGCATGATGTTGCTTGGCTTGATGTCACCATGCACGACGCACTGCTCCCACTCTTGATGGAGATACCGCAGCGCCGGATCCCAAACCAAGGATGATCTGGTACCTATGTGCATGTAACTTAAAAAAATCAATCAGCGCTTGGTAAAAAGAGATAAAGCTAGCCTAAATATTCTCACAACAATCATAATCATCCATCCATTATATGATAACCATTTATGCTATTATGAAAAAGAATATAAGAAACATTCTAAATTTTTATCTAATAAATTAACCACCCCTAAAATTACCTAAAGTTACCCATGTTATTATAGAAAAATTCTTAAAATACTTCTATAATCCTTCTCAATTACTCTCTTCTATCATTATTACTAATATAGAAAAAAGAACTATGTTACGCGTGCATACGTGTCACTTTACAAATCGCATACACATATGCATGAAGTGATGGCCATTTCGATTTACAAGTCAAATACATAGCACCGGTGTTGAGTGTCACCATTTGCGTCACATATATATATGCATGCATATATATTTTGATATCAAACACACAAGCTAAAATTTCAACTAAACACATATCAAGTAAAAAGACCACCAAAACATATCAAGTAAACATGGAGATGCAATGCTAGGGGAACAAATATGGATGAAATTACATATAGAGTAATTTTGTTAGCTACAAATTATTACAACAAAACAAAATTTAAGAAGGATGTACTGTATTTATATAAATGGAGGACCAAATATAAACAACTTTGATAACCATGGGACCAAATGTGCCGAGTTTATCCATGAATCTTCTAGCACACTTATATAAACGTGGACAAATTAGAGGAGCAAATATAAACAACTTTGATAACCATGGAGCCATAAGTGCTGAGTTTATCCATGAATCTTCTAGAACTTATATATGTTTTATTACTATAGTCTATCTATGCATGATAATTAACTACAGATGATTACATGTTTCATTTACCTTTCTGGCCACGTCAGAAAGCTCTCGCTAATAAGCTGCTGTGGAGAAGCCTGTCGAGGCTGCCTTTAGCCACCAGCTCGTAGACAAGCAGGAGGCCGTTGCGACGACTGTCGCACCAACCCAAGAGCTGCACGAGGTTGCGATGCTTGAGCCGGCTGATGATCCTCACCTCTGCTTCCGAACTCCTTCCTCCCCTGCTCGGATGACTCCGGCGACAACATCTTGATCGCCACAGGGGTGGTGCTCTTCGCCAGAAACGGCGAGCTTACCCCGGTAGACGCTTCGAAGCCACCGTGACCAAGTTTCTCGTCCTCGGCGAAGTTGTTGGTGGCGGCGGCGAGGTCGCCCGTATTTAATATCGCCTGGGGCCGCTAGCAGCCACTCCTCTCTCAGCTTGGCCCTGTCGTCATCTTGTTGTTCATAGTCGCTGTCGCTGCTTGCGATTGGTATTCCTCCCGATCTTCTTCTTCTTCTCTTGCGTTTCTGCCATACGAGGAACGCCAGCAAGGCTGCACACGCCAAGAGAAGAGCAGAGAGCGCTAACACATATGTTAGCAGGACTACTCTCTGGGGATGCTTTTGCTGCTTGGGTTCCAGAGTAGATGCAAATGACCATGACAGTATCTGGAACCGAGCACCGGCGTTGCGGTCGCCGCGAAGAAGCCGACGACGACATACTCCGGCAGGTATGTCCTCAGATCAACGGTCGCGTTGACGTAGTAGGACGTGCCGTTGATGTTAAGCTCAACGGCCAGAAACTTGGTGACATTCACGTACCTCACGGTTGCCACCATCTCGTAACCGGACGTCAGGTTCCTGGTCGGCGAGCTGGTGTCCGTGGATGCCGTGGAGTTGAGGGGAGTTGACGTCGATGGCCACATGGTTGCTGCTGATATCGTTGACCTGCAAATCCTGAAAGGTGTCGAACTCGACGGCAACGATGGTGCCGTCATCGGTGCCGTTGGTCCAGTGCGGGAGGAGGCCCAAGGTGCCCCCCGTGCTGTTGCTCGGGGATGTCTGACCCAACGTACCCGAGGAAGAAGGCCATCCCGGACGTGATCTTGTCCAGAGACGCTGGAGTGATCCGGAAGTTGAAGGTAGTATTGAAGCTGGCCATCTCGCCAGTAACGCGTCCCAGAGCGGCACTGGGTGCGCGTACGTGGCACGGCCGGTTTTGGTCACTCGGCGTATCGCGTCAGCTCGAGGATGCCTGAAGTGGCGTTGAGGTGCAGCGTCGTCGCGTGTGCATTTTATCAGCGCATTGAGATCAGCTGGGCTTGGGGTGTGGTGAAGCTAAGGTTGAAGGAGAGCGAGCTAGCGCGACGGAAATGGATGGCGGCCGACATCAGAAGCAGTAGTAGAGGCACGAGGACAAGACGAGGAAAGAGGGACGAGCTCACTCTCACTGCGGCCATGGCTATGTGATGTGTGTTGGGAAGAAAGACGAACATCTATATTTTTTGAGCAGCGTAAGAGTATATATACCAAC
>JADLZK010000822.1:0-120972 GCA_015847255.1 Hyparrhenia diplandra | reverse complement strand
TTTGGTAAAACAATAAATACATGAATCTTATACATATATATTCTATTTTCTAATGAACCAAAAGCCCACAAACGAAGTAGTAGCAGCGAAAGCGTGCAAGCGCGTAATCCCTCCCATCGACATCCTATTCGCAAAGTTGCAACTACCGCTCTTCACAACAATTCTCGTCCCCTGCCGGCGGTGGCGCATCTTTATCTGTGCTGACCGGCCGCGGCGCGGGCGACCGCAACACTTCCACACATCTCGACCAGCTTCCTCTCGCTTCCTACGGGGCGGCCGATGATGCGGAAAAAGGTGACCAAAGCAGCAGCAGGCTGCAGTGCACCGTTAGTTCGTCACCGCAAATTGCAAAGGGCGGCCGGGGACTTGGTGAGGAGGTGACCAGCAGAAGACGCGTCGTCACCGCACGCTGTTGAAATATAAGGCAATTTCAGATTAATTCCATAATATAAATCATGATGAACCGATCTACTAGAATAAGCATGTGAAGCAAACAAGCATGATTCAAAATCATATAACAGATCATAGCATGGTAGAACAACATAAAACATGGCATGATCATGGCAACCGTGTAGGCACAACTAGCACAACACATACACGGGGATAGATTAAATAGATTGAACATGTTGGATAATAAGATTAGATTACAGATGTAATACACGCCGATGTAGAAGTACATGGTGATGAAGATGCGAACGATGATCGCATGTCCTTGTAGATGTTCCCGTGCGCGAGCCTTACGACGGCGAGACGACGTCTTGAGATTTGGGAGCAAAGGCGAATAGCGCTTCCCAAAAACCTTATTCGCCTTCTCCCGGTGCAGGATCGCAAAGACGACGGTTCCGAGACTCGCCGCCCGGTCGCCGGTGCACGCGAACGATCGGGGGTGGAGACTTGGCAAATCGGCGACGCAGTCAAAGGAGAGAATAGGAAAATACTATTTTACTACTTTAGGATTTTCTAATTGAAACTCCCAATTGTAGTTGTTATATTGTGTCTATTCCCAGGAGGCTTGGTACAAATATATAGGGAGGAAAACTCCCTACCTTCACATCAACTAAAGATATGGTACTAATTGATATTGCACCTCCCACCTTTGCTCATGGGCTAAAACAATAAAGCCCATTAGGGAACACAAATATTGGGCCTTTGAGATTTATCAGAATTTCTTCATATGAATTTTAGGGGAACTTATTCATATATAAATTCTAACAAATGCAATAGGCAGCTAGGAAAAGATTTCATTTTTTTTCCTCTAATTTATTTGTTCTTGCTAACAAGCTATGCCGAGCGCTAGATTGTTTAGTGATTTTTAACATTCAGTTCTTTTGTAAATTGTAGTCAAGATGAAGAAGGGTAGTAGCAAAGATAGGAGAAAAGTTGCAAAGGCAAAAAAAAAAAAAAGTACCATATCTACACCAAATCCTCCTCTTGTTCGGGACCGAGACCAATCTGCAGCAAAGCACTTGTACGCTAATGTGACGATGATGAATGCCGTGATTATCGTCCATTGTATTGCATATTTGCTTCGAATTTTATACATTTGGCATACCCAAAATAAATTCTCGGCTCCGCCATGAGAGAGTAGAGGAGAGAGCGGAAGAGTCGGACCTGTCGGATCTTCATCAACTTTGTATTCTTGCAAAGAACTAGTTTGTCTTCACAATCTCCGTGTTCTTTTATTTATTATTTCTAAGTATTTAATTTTAGTTCTTACTTTACATTATTTACTAGATCTTCGCTCATATTGAGTGCTCTAGTCTTTAGATCCGATTAGAGTAGTAAACGGTAGTGTAGACATGGTGTCTAAACTATAGTTTACCCGAGGTTGCGCCAATCCTACGATTAGTTGTGGTAGCCCCAGGGGTGACAAAACTGTCGACCGTTGTAATCCACCACGTTCGGGTTGGTGTTTTCGAGAGCTTTTGGCAGCCTTCTTCCAACTACCTTCTTCCCAGTCTTTTTTCGAGAGTTGAACGGACCTGTTGTTCGAAGTAGATAAAGTATAGTGAGCCTTTAATTAGATAAAACCACTTAGAAAACCCAAAATCCTCTCTACCCATATTATCTATCTTTCCTAGGACAATCATAAATCTTCTAGTACACTTCACGCTCCCCGTTGAAATCGATACCTTGAATACTCCCGGGTGAAAGCTACATCGGTATGCCGTGGCGCTTGCGATTTTTCTCGTCATGCTTAATTTATACCAACACCACACTTGTACTCTATAAATGAGATGAGATGTATCTTTTTTTTTTTTCATGAAGAGGACCTAACACTACCCGTCACTAGGCAAAGCAGGTTGTTGACGCACCCAACACTAGCTAGGTTGTTGATGTACTCTATAACTGAGATGTGCCTTTCGCCGCTATGTAATTCTTTTGCATGGTCGGCGTTTTATATTAACCGCGGCGGGCAAAGGCGCCGCCACGAATGTAAGGTCACCATTAATCCCGATTAATCATGGCGTTCCTTGTTGCCCTCCTCGTTAATGAATTAAAAATAAAAATTAAGAAACCCTAACCTGGTCCTAGATCTGGGCCTGCTGGGCCCCGCCTGCGCCGCCGGGGTACACCGCTACCACTGTTCCTCGCGTGATTCACCGCCTCCATCGCCGATCCGCCGTTAAGCTGTCCCCTCCTAGCGACCGCCCTCGATCCACCGCTGAGGAGGTCGCATCCATTGGATCCACGAGCCTCGAGACCGGCCCCACCGGATCCACCCTCGATCCGCCTAATCCGCCTCCGGCCCACCGGGTTCTGCAAAAAAGGAGAGGGAAGAGTGAGGGAGATGAGGAATGCGGGGGGGAGGTGGGGAGGGCATCTAGAGCGCGAGACCCGCCAGAGATTGCTGCCACCGCCCGGGAGCCGAGAAGATGGCCGCCGCCGCCGGGATATTGCCCGCCGCTTGGAGCCGAGGAGATGGCCGCCGCCACCGGGAGCCGGACCCCTGCGCCGGGTCATGGAGAAACAGAGGACAGAGAGGGGGGCTCACGACTGCGGGCGTGTCCGGAGGGACAGAGAGACGAAGAGAGGGGAGTGGGACACCCCGAGGCGCAGGGGAGAGCGCTGGGATTAGTGTCGCCAGAGGGGACTCACAAGGCGCAGAGGTAATGAAGTGGCTAGGAACTAGGGTTTGCTCGCTTTACATACCGTGAAACGGGTGTCGGGCCGAGATGGGCCGAGATGGGAGGAAGTGGGCTCGGCCAGTTAACCGATGCGGGGCCTGCATGCATAGAGGTCCGCCTCCAAAAATGGAAGTATTTTTGGCCCGCCTCGGTTAATAGATTTTTCGAGGCGGGCAAACTTGACCGCTTCGGTTAATTAAAATGCTCACCTCAGTTAATACCAGCTATTTTACAAGGCGGTCGAATTTTAAGCCCGCCTCGGTTATGTTGTGGGTACCATTACACAAAATCAATTTTGTATTAGTGTTTTTCTTACTTAAAGGAAGACTCAAAGTGCAGCTGGAGTACAAGGGCCTTTTCAACCAGACCAATGCAAAAATTGAGGAGTAGAAAAAATATAAGAATTCTGTATGAATACAGTTGCGAAATAGAGAAATGAAAAATATAAAAATTTCTAAGAAATGATCGTTAGACCATAAGAAAAACTAAAAATGCTAAAGAAATTTTAAGCCACAATAAATTTGTCCGTTTTTACTACTTGGTCAAACATGGCTAAAATCTCTTCTATAACCAACTGACAATTGGGCCCCACATGGAAGACCTACAATTAACTAGCAACGGCATTGAGTTTCTCGCTCTTCGTGCACATGAATTTTACCAAGATGTTTGAGAGGAATGCTAAGTTTCCTGTGGTTTTTCTCTAAAAGGACAGGCACAGCAAAATTTCCTATGCTAATCAGTTGCCCCTTCCTATGAACCAATGTAATGACAATAGAAATTCCTATAGGGTTTTCAGTCCTATGTTTTTCCCCCCATTTTCCTATGAACCAAAGGAGGCTTAACTGTATCTCTACACCTAAAAAGACTCTAAAGTCATCATGTGCCAGTTGATACCAAATCTTAGATCCCTGCTCATGCGTCCGTATCCTATACGAATCATACTCCACTCAACGCTCACATGTCGGCGCCCAACCCGGTTTCGATATGAAGACCGGATCCACGTGTCCACATCCGATATGAAGTCCGTAAAGCTCGCGCGTGTCCGAGACCGATCACTAAGGTTCAATTCAAAAATTGTGAGGCCGATGCAACGCACGGGCATGTATCTAGTAAGTGTATAACTTAGGATTTATTTCGTTGGCTACATCAATTGGATGGGTGATGACCTTCCAATTCTTACTAGCATTTGGTTTGAGTGCAAACATGTTCATGTGACCGGATACCTGTTTGAATACAGTAGTGTTGTGAACGTGATTAGAATTATTGATGTAAACATGGATGTCACGCTACATACTCCATAGATGACCCAATGCGCCAGATAAGGATAAAGCTTTCTGCATTGTTTGATTCACATCGGCCGGAAGTGAGTTTAGCTGTACGGTAGGAGGATCTTGAGTTCCAACTACCAAGGTTCGTGCCCTCTTCAACTCAGATTTGTATATCTATTTCCTTTTAAATCAAAAATTCATAGCATATTTGCATAGAAAATACTTTCAAAAGAATTATATATTAAATAATTGTCAACAACAATACTTTGGCAAAATAGTGGTAGAAAAACGTGTGTTGTAGACCGCAAATTAATGTTCTAAGAGCAAGCTCAATAATAGAGCCAATTTCTAATTGGCTATAAGTCAAGCAATAAGAGCCACGCTATATAATAGTTGTCTTTGATTTGTCTATAAAAACTTTTATTATTTTTATGTGGTACCATGTCTCCTATTCTCTTTTTCTAATCCTTCTCACATGTAATTCTATCTAGGCTTACCATTGCATAGGCTCTCATGTCCAGCTTGTTGCTTGCATGAGAGCCAAGCTCTCTTCTCTCTTCTTCTTTTTCTCTTCCACATCAGCAAAAATATTCATTAGTTTGTCTATAAGCCAATTGTTGTACTTGATCTAAATGGAAGCAGGAGTATATAGTATTGTATTTCTATAGCTAACACATCAGTGAGGCATCAATTAGATACAACCACTGCAATTTACAGTATAATAATTTTACTTTCTGTGATATATCTAAGACAATTAATTTTCATATATACTGTGAGACATTATGTCCTATGATACAGCCTAATGTAATATCAGTTCGTGCCCAAGCGATATCTAGTGCAAGATAACTATATATTCTCTATCTCATTGTATCATACTTGGCCAGCAAAAACTTCAATGTGTAGTAGATGAGTTAATATGCATGATACGATACCACCCATTAAAAATAGATTAATGCCATGTGTCCTTATGGGATGTGGATTGTATCTTTCACAAATACAAGCTGAAACAAATAAGCAGTTTCTCACCTGAAATCTTGGCAATTCAATTGTTATAGATTATTAAATTAGGAATCTGCTCCCGAGCTTATGGATTGTAGTAGGGGAACATATCATAGTACAAATTAAAGTTGGTGCAACATATGCAACCATCAATTAAGACCACAGGATCTAGATCCAATGTCTGGGGTTTTTTTCACTTAAACCCTCCCACCTGGATACACACGGGTTAGATTTAAACCCCATAGGTGGAGGGGTTTAAGTGAAAAACACCGCAGACGTTGGATCTAGATCTTGTGGTCTTAATTGGTGGTTGCATATGTTGCACGCGAAGCTTGGTTGCACAGGATATGTATCCATAAGCTCGAGCAGATTTATATAGACTGCTTTGGCAATCTACAACCTGAAACAAATAGGTCTATAAGTCGGTGTGGCTTGACTAAGATATAGATCATAGCTAGAGAGTACGTAGAGACAAGATGCAAGTCTCTTTTCACTCTAGTGCGTGCGATTTCATTTCGATCTGTTCCCTCCCAAGCTGCTATATATAAATCAATCACCTGAGGTGTCAGGTGACCCACACACACACAAGTGGCTAGTTAAAGTTACTTAAGTTGACAAGTATGATCATCCCTCCAGTCTTCCTAGTTTCCACAAGCTGGAACAGCGACCAGCAGGTAATTTATGTATGACACCACTATTATGTAGATCCAATAGTTCCCGTTGCTGATATACATCGTAGGCGAACTAAATCATTTACATCTTCGAATATTCTATATAAATCGCTCTCTTGATTCATCTTTCATTATCTTAATTTTTTTTTTCAGCTGCAGCAGGCAACTACTACCCCAGTTTGGACTACCCCAGTTTGGACTACTACTAGTAACATTAATATTCCTCCTGCATCAGCTGTTGTTGCTGGTGAAGGTAATCTTCTCCAGAATGGACAAGCCATGGCCGCAGAGAGGCTTTCCGAAGGAGGTGGAAGCCGTGTTGGTAGCGCCCCAGCAGCGCAAGCCAACGCCCTACCGAGGTCGATGTCTGAGCAGTCCAAGCTGCTGAGGATCCCAAAGCCAGAGCCGGGCTCAGGTGCCCGCGCTGTGACTCCACCAGCACCAAGTTTTGCTACTTCAACAACTACACCTTCACGCAAATCCGCGCTTACTTTTGCCGTAACTGCCATCGCTCGCCGACGCGCGGAGGCGCCCTCTCGCGACATCCCCGTCGGCGCTCCGTACAGACGCCGCCGAGCCAAGGGCAGCAAGCCGGTGTTGCTGCCACTGCTTCATCTGCATCATCAGCAGCACTGGGCGATGACTTCGCCGTGCACCACCCATGTCGCCCTGCTCGCGCCCACTCCACAACAAGCTACGGCGATCAGCAGCACGCCGCCGGTCCTGCCACAGCTTGCACGGGCATGCCAGCATGGACACCCCGAATGTTGGCTCCAACTTTTCATGGCCCGGGCGGCTAATCTGTTGGTGGACTCGGCTGGTGGGAGGGCTGTATCGATGGAGCAGCTGCGGGAAACGCGATCGCAGTCCTCGCAGATGCAAAGGCTCCCAGAATTCTCGCACACTATTGATCAGCAGCGGGGCCGCAGCTGTGCCGTGACAATGGCGACGCCGCCGAGCTTGTTCCATCCCGGTTATGGAGTGGAGGCGACCGAGGCATCTACAGTGAACGCGAAGGTCAGTTCCATATGATCACGAATCGAGATGAGGAGTGCCCAATTTGGGCCATGCAAGCAGATGTGAATGGTTACACTACTTCCGATGATCTTCTGATGATCCTATCCCAGTTATACCGCAGGTAAGGGCATGTTCAACCCAAAGGCAGGGGCGTCTACAAGAGTCTCGAATCCGACATATAGACACCTAAAGAGACAGGTCATACAATGGACCATCTTTTTCACGGTTTCCAAGTTGTTTAATGTTGTGCATTAGACCAGATCAATCGTGGATACTATTTTGTGTAATATTGTATTTCTTCTTATACAAAATAGAACCAAACAAATCAAGCATGTCTAGTACTGTGTTGCTTGTTTATAATTTTTTTGCTAGTATTTAAACAATATTGGAACAGCTATAGGCGCACAACATCATTGATTGGCCGTAGCAGCTTGCTTGCTTGCTAGTATTCAAACCTGAACTTTGCAGCAGCAGCAACAGCTTGCTTGCCGTGACTACCGCTGAAGAGGCCGGTGATGTTGCCGCGCCCGGCCTTTGCTGCGAGATGGGTGATATCGCCGAGTACTTGCTGGTAGGGTTGGGCGTGTGCACCATGCCGAGGCCGCCCTTCACCGGATCGAGGCGAGATCACCGCAGGCACCGCCGACGACGGCGGGCAAGGGCGGTTGATTTGAACCAAGTTGCAGGATGGACCGGGCGGCTTGGTCACGCTGGACAGCCAGGCCCGCGACGCCCGCGGCCCCGCACGCCCACACGCGCCGCAGCCGGATCCGCACCCCATCGCTTGAGACGACGACGGTGTACAGCGCATCGTTTTTCGGCCGGCTGCAGCCGGGACCACGAGCCGTCCCTCGCCGCCTCCGGAGACGACAACTCGTCGCTTGGTTCTTGAGGGTTGTTTTTGGAAAAAAGTACAGCTTGCAGACGGCTCCTATCAACGTGCTGTACATGCCCTAATGAACCTCTACTCTGTTGCAAAGCGCATTTAAATTTCAAGATGTTACCCTTCAGTCCCAAAATAAACGCACATTACGCGTCTGTATACCCCCATCTATGCATTCCTACTTTTTACAAAATGACCCTGTTCCACTTGTATTCAATGAGAAGAGAAGCTCTTCTTTTTCGCCTCCGAGGCGATGATGAGCGTGCGTGCTCGGAGACTTCCTCGCAGTTGGAGACACGTTATATAGGCCCGACTACTCCAGTCGACGATTGAGTGAGGGTCCGCACGCGCGCGGAGGAAGCTGAGGACGCACGCGAAATGTATTTTTCACGCCAAATCCACCAATGTTAGCATATAATCCTAACCTTTCTCTGGATGTGTTCCCTACAACGAGATGGAGGACATCGCACATCTGCGGATTTGGGGCGGAATAGCCCAGGCACGGTGGCGGCGAGGCGGAAGGGCAAGGTCAAGGCAGCTGCAGCAGCAAGCATGGCTATGTGTTGGGACCCAGCGTCATCGGCTTCTTCATGGCAAGTTGGGATCCAGCGTGGTAAGAACACTAATTCCAAATACGTTGTTGCTGTGTGTGTTGTTGAATTAAAATTGCCATATCCTTGTTAATTGTAATTGGTAGGTTGAACATGAGAAGTTGGTTCATTGCTCAATAGAGGTGGCATATGCAACTGCGGGCTGTGGCCAGTGGCGGCGCCAGGGGTATTCTTAGGTATTCCAATGAATACCCATGATTTTTGTACCACAATGAATATCTATTGCTTACACTAAAATATCTAGCTTTATTAGTGTCCTCAGTTCTTATTGTTTTGGGGAAAAAATGTTATGTGAATACCCTAACGTTGAATCCTAGCTCCGCCAGTGGCTGTGGCCCGCCCTTGGCCATGTAGCACGGCATGCATGGATTCTGCCTCCTTAATGGCCTATGAAACTTGACTCAAATCTTGACAGAAAAAGAAGAGAGAGAGCTCTCGTCAGGCATCCATAGGCAAGCGAGTGTGCAGACAGACAGCAAGCGACACTGAAAATAGACAGCTGTTATTGTGAGGTGTTAGATTTTAGTTCAGCTCGTTTCGTTCACTTTTCTTGGTAATCTCCCTAAGCTGCTCAGTTGAGACTGTTTTTTTCCTCACTTATGGTGACCTGGGCATCTTTTACATCAATAGGTGATAATTGTGATTGCTGAAATGGATGTTCAGTATTATTTTTCAATTGTAGATGATCCACTGTTGTGTTGTGCATCTGGATGGGTCTTCCACTTTTTGATGTAGAGTCAGGAAGTTTTGTTTCAATTCTGCACTATGAGCTATGTAGCTGTGCACCATGTGTTGCATTTATGTTGCTGTTAGAGTTCTGAAAATATATGTGTTGCATTTATCTGTTTTCTGAATGACTGAATGTATGGTCCCAACTACTGGTATACCTGTTGTCTGTTATCTGTTACAGTTAGATCACATAATTGTAGTTCTGATTGCCATATCCTTCTCAAAAAAATAGACTTGTTAAGAAATAATAGGCACATGCTGCTGTAGCATGATTCTTCGGTATACCAGTCATCTACTTGTGAGCCTCTTCATTGTAGTATTTGATAGTATCATATTGCTGCAGCAAGACCGAGATGTGCGCATACTGCAGGAAGACTGAGATGTGAGCATAATTCAGGAAGCCATAAAAGACTGGTACCTATAATCCTTCAGAATAGAGAGCATGGGTTATGGAATTGAGAGGGAAATTTGGCTGACAGCAGCAAACAGACAAGGGCTGGCTAGTAGATCAATCCAACTATGGAAACATCGATTTCAATATACAGTAGAAGCTGGCTAGCAGATAGATCTATTGTCCTAATTTTCAATTTCTGGTATATTGCTTTGCTATGAAGAGTTCAGACAATGCAATGTACAAGTAAAACACTATGCACTGCACTTGATAACTCATGATGTTATGCTATATTTGATTAATGAAAACTATTATATTATATTATATTATATTATATTATTGTATATAAATATATAATATATCTTTTATATATTTATAGTCATGTTCATCTTATTTATGCTTGCTTTGTTTTCTATCATAAAATGGAATTCACGATTGGTCAATGCTACATGCACAATATTAAATAACTTGCAAACAGCACAATATTCCAAAAATCCTTATGGACAACCCACTACTATACAGCTGATTTTACACAATGTTTGGAAATGATTTTCCGTGATGGTTATTTGGAAAACCGCCATGATTAATGCCGTCATTAACCGTGGCGGTTTTTTTGAATTACCCATTGCGGTTAAATAAACCGCCACGGTAAATGTATTAACCATGTGTTGACACCTGTTATAGCATAATATTAATAGTCAACTAAACAAAAATAAGGGCGTAAAATGAATTTCAACATAGACTAGGGGTATTACTAACATAATTCCACGAGCTTTGGTGATTTATATCTTTTCAGGGACTTAACAGATAAATGCAGAGAAGAATGGAGAAAGTTCCAGAATATATCTCACATACGATGACAAGACTTAACCGTGAAGTAACTCGACCCGAAAAGTGGACTAAAACATTCTAGAAGGTACCAGAGGACACCAGAAGAAACGGGAAGCCGAGGTGGCATGCCACCCTGGCGGCCGCCAGTGCCAACTAGGCCGGCCGCCAGGCTGGGCCCACATGTCAGCCTCAGCTTTGTATGTCGGTTTACCACCGACCTTGAGGTTGTATCTACACCGTTATTGAAGGTCGGTTTGATCCAATGGTCATCGTTCATCGCCAAGGCCTATATAAGAAGACCCCCACGACCCCGTGGTTAAAACCCTAATTCATTCTATCTCATTCTATTCATTATTTCTCAATTGTAGAGGTGTCCCAATGTAACGATAACCTCTCTCTGGGATTAGTGAATTAGAAGTAGATTATAAGAATATTAGTCATGTAATTAGAGATAGATTAGTCATGTAATTAGAACTAGATTAGATCTAACTTAGATCTAATCAAGAGTAAAGGAGAGTGGAGCTATGCTCCTGTTCTGGAGATGTCTTCAGAGTATGGTATGTCTTTGTATCTTCTCTACAAGACTTATGATTCATATATTTATCTTCTCTATTCACTTCCATGTCTTTCATATATGGTTAAGTATAGTTGTTATGCTTTTGCATGGGATCTCCGCTCGTATTGAGTGCTCTAGTTATTCTAGGTAGCTAGAGTAGTAATCGATAGTGTAGACTTGGTGTCTAGGCTATTGGTTACCCGAGGTTGCTTCAAACCTACAGATATAGTTGTGGTAGCCCTCCTGGGGTGACAGCCCTGTCAGGCCTTTGTAGTCCACCACGTATGGGTTGGTGTTTCAGAGCTTTAGACAGCCTTCTCCCAACTACCTTCTTCCCAGTCTTTCTCGAGAGTTGGAAAGGAACTGTTGCTCCAAAGTGCATTAGTGTAATTGCTATCATAGAACCTAACTAATAGAGAAGTACCCAGGAACCTTGATCTCTCCCTTTGACCTCTTGATTAGTTTAGACAGTCTTTGATATATCAGGTAGGTTATTATTTTATACTTTGATATTTACTTATCCTTTAACAATTACCCCCTCACTATAGTCTAGTGGTTTGCTAAGTTAGTGGATACATGATTGTGACTTATTAGAATTCTTTAACCAAAGCTTCCCTGTGGATACGATACTCTAGAATACTCATCCTAGGGAAAAGCTACAATGGTAGGTGTTCTGTGCGCTTGCAGAATCCTTCATATTCTTTTAGCACTTAACAAATGCCAACAAGCTTTTTTGGCGCCGTTACCGGGAAGCAATTGGCCTAAAGATTCTAATGATGATCATGATGTCTCCGCTAATTTAGTGTATCACTAGCTTTAGTAGGATTACCCTTGTTCTTTGAGAGTTGTGGAATAGACAGGACAAAAGATGTCGTTGCGACCTTCCGACAAGATTCCACAAGAAAAGAAAAGAAAAAAAAAAAAGATTGAAGAACTCGGGTGCCTGATCATTCAAGATTCATCATCATTGGAACCCTGCTATCTCAAGGTATGCATTTGAATATATATATATATTAATCTAACTATGTATAGATTGGAGAAGAAGTCGCCGTCACAAGAATTCAATGCACACATCTCAAGTGACGTACATAGAAGCTGCACATCACGGTAAGTATGATCAATAAAGGTGAGAAAGTCTTACTCATGGATTATAAATTAATTGAGTAGTTATCATTTAATTTATTGCATTGCATTGCATGTTTACTTGATTAACTCATGCATTCACTCCGCTTAGTTTATGTTTTCTCATAGTAGATCCATTGCATGATTAGTTCCTTTGCATATATCCATCCATGTATTTTGCATCTAAAATAAAATAAAATAAAATCCTCACCATGATCATGCTCTTTCATCTCTAATTGGATAAATCTCTATAAGTGCTTTCATGCTACCTTTGTTTGCTATAGTATGCTTTGGTTTGGAAGTACTACTATAGGATACTTCCAAAGGCTTTTAAATTAAGCGTGGTGCTTAGGTTAAACAGTCTTCCTTAATTGAATTAGACATGGAGTCTAGTTTGGTTATTGAACTAAGAATTGCTTGCGTAGACATTGGTTATTGTGTTGGACTAACCCCTGCAGAAAACTCTCAAATCCAATTCGGGTAAGTCAAGAGATGAACTCAAATTAGAGATGACGCAAGGCATATGATGAACTTCAATCTTGTGCAAAAGACACGGCTCATTCATCATTGATGGAAGAATTGTAAGTATCAAATCATTCAGGTTCTCTTTTTTGCTACAAGTTACCTTTGCCTAGATTCATATGCTAGAGTGCAGCCATATAAAAAAAAAGTTATAAGACATGAATAAATAAAATTTGTGCTAAGAATAATCAAATAACCATCTTTTAGATTAGCATAGATGAGATCTTATGAACTCTGGACAACAACCCCTGCTTCAAACTTGTTGTATTCCCTCGGGTATGTGTCCACTAATATTTTATTAAAAAAGAGTCTGTGCTATGTCCATGAAGAAGAGTGTCATACAACACGATCTAGAAAAGCTATCACTTTCGAAAAGAAGTGGATGGACAAAGCAACAGACCAAAAGAACATCAAAGACAGGTAAGTGAATATAAATCTCATATTTGGATACAACTCTTGTCTTATGTTCTAAAATAATAATAATAATAATAATAATAATAATAATAATAAAACAACAAAAACATGTTCCTAGGACAAGTTCCTTCGGGTATTCTTGGTCACTAACCTTGTAGGGATAAAAGGATGAACAACGTCGAGAGGACATGGTGATTGCAATACACAATCAAGGATGGTTCAGCATTCACACTTAAAGTGTCGAGTGGCAGGAAGGCTCGAGCATGTGGGAGGAAGGTCGATTCCTCTAAAGATCATCCGACATTACACCTCCTCTACTCAAGCTCCCGTCACTCGACATGCTGGTTTGCAATCCCCTTAATCATTATTACTTTGTCTCTCTAAGTTTGATGGTTAATAAATGTCATTCATCAAAATCAAACTTAAGGTATAATAAAATTTCCAACTAGAGAGAAAGTAATGGTGAGCATATAAAATATCCAATCAAAACTTCTTCTGGCATAAAAGCAACCTTAAGCTCCATGACAGTTCTACCTTTGTTTACAATTACTTGTATTCCTTCGGGTATCTGTTGTCAACTAATATTACAGGAATAAAATCATGAGAGAAGCAAAAAGATTTAAGCACAATTTAAAGACAAGAAAGAAAGGACGATGCAATAAAGGAGACAAGTAAAGAACAGGATACACAAGAGGCCAAATAAGGAAAGCTTCAAGCCGATGGAAAGATCCACCACGAGGTGTTACGGTGCCGGCATGCTCTAACAATTAAGGTAACATCTTGAGGTAAGTTGTTATTACTTAAGCTTTACCTAAAGTATGGCTTGTTCATAAAGAATTAAACATGTTAGAGTAATAACCTTGCCTGATCCAACTTCATTAGCTCAACATGTTTTGTTTCTTTTGTTGTTCCTACCACCATTCTCTTGATCTCTTAGTCCTCATTTTGTAAGCTAGAGTGTTGCACACCTTGCTTTGGAAGAAGAGAATCAATATCATGTCTTTGATACATCATGTTTAGATAAGAAAATCCTTCCAAGAATCAATGAGCTTGATTTGATCTGTCGAATGTTTTAATCACAAACATGCTCAATGTTCTGATCTTGTCACCCAAGATAGGTTTAAGAAAAGTGTATAATAAATCAACTCTATCCTGTTTGATGTGCCTATGGTTAGAGAAGAATGAATGAAGTTTTGGTTCTGTTGGTGTTTTCCCACCAACAGAGCCCATGCACTTGATCTCGACCACGACTTTGCAAGCGGGGACACACTTTGAGCAAAATGGTGGAGAAGCCTACCAGTCTCTCCAGACTTCAACAAGTGAATGTCCTACAAGCATGCACACTAAACAAGAAGCTGCTTATGCTTCACTCCAACTCATAAGACCAGCAAAGAATATGGGTGACGTCGTCCTTCACCATCTCATGGAGCATGACTATCAAGATCGGATAATACGGCTCAAGGAAATGACAAGGTAAGAAGTCTCGTTCAGAGGACTTAAAACACTGAACCCTTGCCGAAAAGGTAAAGATCAGTAGTTATCTAATGCATAGCATATTTAGCTCCTTGCATTGCATATTTATTTTTCTTTTAGCATATTTTATAGCACTAGCCTTGCATTAGAAAAGAAAATAAATATTTGTTTGTTGCATATACTTTGGAAAACTCTAAGCCCCATATGAGTAATTTTGTGGTGTGTAACAACCCACAAGGATATTTATTGTGGTGGCATAAAAATAAAATAAATATGCATGCATCATCATTCTTTATTTTTGCATAGAAAATCCAAAAATATTTAATGTTCTTTGAAAGATTTTCAGCATGAGACAAAAACAATGTGGCTAACCCCTAACGCTTAATCAAGTTCCACTAGTTTTGTTGTCTATTTTGAGTTTAGCAGAATCTCAAGGAAGAGAGACATGACACACATGGTGTCCAACGTTAAAGAAGATCAATCAGCCACCATCACTATCTACCTCTACTTCCAACCATCAAGAACATCGAAGACTATGTCAACATCCAAATTTGGGGAGTGCAACCCCCATGTATCCGAATAAGTATCCCTTTATCTTATTTACTACTAGCTAGATATGTTTGTTTTATTAGAAAGATATAAAAAAGATGCATAACTAAGGAAACCAAATAAACAGAGTCTATATAGTCTTTATAAAAGAGTCTTTATTAGAGTGTGATAATAAAATAAACTCTGAAGATAATCTCTAGCCTTGGAGATGATGAATAGTTGCTCCATCATAATTCCTTTCAAGTACCTACCTTTCAAGCTTAATTTCTCTCGAGCTTTTAAATGCAACTGCTTTGACCTGAGATTGCTCGAACCTGAAACCTGTGGGTAGCAAATGCTTGCTCTAAAGTCTAGGTGATTGGCCGATATGATATGATATATGAGAGTCTGAGCTGCTATTTATCTTACTCCTAGTGATACTAGATTTACGGAGATTTATCTTTTGAAAATTAAAGTGCACATGATAAGTTCCTGTGTGACAAGAGTATTGAACCTCCTACCACAACCATATATACATGCTCTCTAGATTAGGAAAACCCTTTGACATATATATAGGCTGCTTGCTTTGCATTGAGTTTGTTCAATCTTTGTCGACCCTTAGAAACTTGTCATACTGATCATGCATACTTTATTCCACTCCACTCTATCCACTTGCATTTATGCTACTTCTACTCTAGAAGTACGCATCCACAAAGCATCCAACAAATATCCACAAAAAAAATTCTATTCCTACCTGGGAGAGAACAACCAAAAATATTCCTTACACCCATTCACTCACACATTGCTAGCCAATATCTTACAAAAGCTCTATTACATTTGTCTCTCTCTCAAAAGCTATTTCAAAAGAGATTTGGGTTGTATTTAAAGAGAGAGAGAGAGAGAGAGAGAAGATAGAAGGGGGAGATGAAAAATGGACAAGTGTCCTACGGGCGAGTAGAGCCTACCTCCCTAAACAAAAGAGATGAAAAATGAACAAGTGTTCGAGGGCGAGTAGAGCCCACATCTCTAAAATAATAAAAGAGAGAGAAAATGGACATAAGTCCGAGGGTGAGTAGGACCCACCTCTCTAAAAAAGAAAGAAAGAAAAAGATACAACCCAAGTTCTCATAAAGTTTCCAAATTCCAAAGAGAGATATGTTTCCTCAAGGAGCAAAAGTAAAATTAGGCTTTCCCTCATTGCATTCATTACACTCACCTCACACATCTACCATCATATTTCACCATACACATGCATCATTTGATCGGTGTGACTCGTAACTTTGGATCCATTGCTTGAACTTACAATACATGCTTAGTAAGTAGATGTAGTCTTCTCCCACCTATGAGCTTCAGATATAAACCTTAGATATAGGGTGAGAGAAAGAAGGCATAGTGTCCTACTGCCTTATTCCAAAAATACCACATACTATGAGAGAAAGGCAACACAACATTATTGCCTTAGTGAGGATCCACTAATACCACAAATGAGAGACTTGAGAGAGTCATACAAGGAACTTTGGGTTTTATTTTGAAAATTTGCAAAAACTCCAGAAGGACAGTTGAACAAAGAGTTTGTGATATGGTGCTTGACTTGTTTGTTCTATCTTTCAATTACCCAAGATCAAAGAAAAAGCTGTAAGCTCCATGGTTAAAGGTAATATGGGTAAGTTGAAGGTTGAATAATTTATTCTTATCTAGAGGAGAAATTTTATTTGAAAGTATGTGTACTTTTGAGGTGTGAAAGCGTTGTAGCAACTCCTGATCCATTGCTAAGTTTGGCTTTACTAGGGACTAGCAAAGGGTAAGCTTGGGGGAACTTGTTGGCACCTGTTATAGCATAATATTAATAGTCAACTAAACATAAAATAAGGGCGTAAAATGAATTTCAACATAGACTAGGGGTATTACTAACATAATTCCACGAGCTTTCATGATTTATATCTTTTCAGGGACTTAACAGATAAATGCGAGAGAAGAATGGAGAAAGTTCCGAATATATCTCACATACGATGACAAGACTTGACCGTGAAGTAACTCGACCCGAAAAAAGTGGACTAAAACATTCTAGAAGGTACCAGAGGACACCAGAAGAGGCGGGAAGCCGGGTGGCATGCCACCACGCGGCGCCGCCGGTGCCAACTAGGCCGGGCCGCCGGGCTGGGCCCACATGTCGAGCCTCGGCTTTGTATGTCGGTTTACCACCGACCTTGAGGTTGTGTCTACACCGTTATTGAAGGTCGGTTTGATCCAATGGTCATCGTTCATCGCCAAGGCCTATATAAGAAGACCCCCTGACCCCAGGGTTAAAACCCTAATTCATTCTATCTCATTCTATTCATTATCTCTCAGTTGTAGAGGTGTCCCAATGTAAGGATAACCTCTCTCTGAGATTAGTGAATTAGAAGTAGATTAGAAGAATATTAGTCATGTAATTAGAGTTAGATTAGCCAAGTAATTAGAACTAGATTAGATCTAACTTAGATCTAATCAAGAGTAAAGGAGAGTGGAGCTATGCTCCTGTTCTGGAGATGTCTTCAGAGTATGGTATGTCTTTGTATCTTCTCTACAAGACTTATGATTCATATATTTATCTTCTCTATTCACTTCCATGTCTTTCATATATGGTTAAGTATAGTTGTTATGCTTTTGCATGGGATCTCCGCTCGTATTGAGTGCTCTAGTTATTCTAGGTAGCTAGAGTAGTAATCGATAGTGTAGACTTGGTGTCTAGGCTATTGGTTACCTGAGGTTGTGCCCAAACCTACGGATAGTTGTGGTAGCCCCAGGGGTGACAGCCCTGTCAGGCCTTTGTAGTCCACCACGTATGGGTTGGTGTTTCGTAGAGCTTTAGGCAGCCTTCTCCCAACTACCTTCTTTCCAGTCTTTCTCGAGAGTTGGAAAGGAACTGTTGCTCCAAAGTGCATTAGTGTAATTGCTATCATAGAACCTAACTAATAGAGAAGTACCCAGGAACCTTGATCTCTCCCTTTGACCTCTTGATTAGTTTAGACAGTCTTTGATATATTAGGTAGGTTATTATTTTATACTTTGATATTTACTTATCCTTTAACAATTACCCCCTCACTATAGTCTAGTGGTTTGCTAAGTTAGTGGATACATGATTGTGACTTATTAGAATTCTTTTAACCAAAAGCTTCCCCTGTGGATACGATACTCTAAAATACTCATCCTAGGGAAAAGCTACAATGGTAGGTGTTCTCAAACGCTTTGCAGAATCCTTCATATTCTTTTAGCACTTAACAAATGCCAACACCATGGCGGTTCCGCCATGGTTAATCTGGCCCCGCCCGATAACATATTCTAGCCCAATACCAGATCCCGAGCCCAATAACACCATCGTCATATAAAAACCATCCTAGGGTTTGAGCTCACCTCCCTCACTTCTCTCACTCACTTCTCTCTTTCTCTCCTCTATCTCTCTCCCCCCAACCGGCTCCTCCCCTCCCTCCCGCATCCGGCCACCTCCCTCGCCCCTTCCATCCCTCTCCACCGGCAACCCCACCCCTTCCCTTACTCACTTGCACCGGCGCGCATGGCCACCTCCACCGGCGCTGGCGCGACCTCCGGCGTGACTCCACCGCGGCCGCCACCTCCACCGCAACCTCCACCTCCACCGCGGGGCGGCCACCTCCACCACCGCGACCATCTCGGCAAGTGGCGGCGCAAGACGGCTCGATCCGGTGGCGGGGCCCATTAGTGTTTCTTTTTATTTTATTTTTATTTTTTTGATTAACGGTGGCGGTTTTTGGAAACCGCCACGACCCTAGCTCGGTGGTGGTTCCAAAAGCCACCACCGAAAATAAAAATACACCTAAAATCAACCCCATCAAAAGTGACCCTCTGTCTATGGGTTGTACATGCCCTACAAGATCAATATAATGATGCTTGTTATACGTCATAAATATTAGTACTTTTGTGTATATATTTGGTCAACTTAAAAATATTTGACTGCTCGATAAGCAAGATGTGTACTTATTTTGGGGACGGAGGGAATACTCCGTAACATTTCCATCCACAAATAGACGTTGGTTAGAGTCATCAAAATGTTATTCTGCAAATTTTTGGGCCTAAAACAGACGTTAGAACCTTTTTATCCCTCGCTACCACCGTTTGCATCTTATTGTTACCAATTAGAGCCCCAACCTGAGCCTCGACGTTAATTCTCCCACCGGACGCGTTAGAAAAAAATACTAAAAATTTCGATGTTAATCTTACTATTACTAATTAGAGGTCCCAATGGAGCCTCCATGTTAATTCTCTATCTAGACACGTTAGAAAGAAAGATAAGTGCTAAAAATTCTCATGTTAATCGAAACATCCGGCCATTAAAACGAAAAACTCTAACTATCCATAGCCATTAGAACTATTTACTTTAAAAAATAGTTACCGTCATCGTTGTAGTTAAATAAATAAATAGCCAAAAATATAATGAGTTGGAAAAAGCAAACTCCAGCCGTATGGGCAGCTGGCTAATTAACTAAAAAATAATAAAAATGTCGGCATAGTTTTACGAACTACCATTCACATTGGTTGGTTAAATGAAATCTGATTGGCTGTGTGTCCATGACGTCCACTAGTAATCTTTTAATAAAAATCCGATAAATATTAATAATCTATTAGTATAACAACATTTATAATCAATCAATCCTAATAAAGAACATGGCAAAAAAAAGGACACACATGTGCTCCATTGTTAGTAAAAGAGATTTGAAGGCCTAGAAAATCATGACAATTTTCGACAACCACACCAAAGAAATTGTCCATCCATCCATATCTTATTATATTATCTTACTATTACTAATTAGAGGCTCCAATGAAACCTCCATGTCAGATTCTGGCTAGATTGGGCCGGAATTGACACCCGCTCGTCGACCGTTGAAGCTCCCGAGATGGTCTACGGGGGCTGCAGTCTCGCCGGCGGCGACAGGCAAAAGACGAGCAGGAGAGGAGGAGGGGAGGAGCCGTCGAGGAGGGGGGCGAGGCGGCGGCGGGCGGCGGCGCAGGTCGGGGGCGGCGCGTCTTGCGGGAGCGGGAAGGTGGAGGCCAAGAGCTGAAAATGATAGATATGTTTTATTTTGCTTGCTTATCCCCTAGGGATTACATGCCTCTTGCTTATATAGCCCGACTAGTGGGACTTGTAATCTAAGCAATCTCTATAAGGTTTCCTTATACGACCGAATACCTTTTACAAGCAATTCCTATTTTATTATTTCCTAATAAGGGTCTCCCTTATAGATGAGATAGCCCCTTGCACACCAAAAAATTACCTAAGATAATCCTAACTTGAAAGCGAAGCAAACTCGAGTCGTCCGGAAGAGGGAAAGCGGCGGCGGGGGGGCCCCCCCCCCCCCGCGCGTGCGCCCCCCAGCCCCTCCCCGGGCCGGCGGCCGTCCGTTTGGCCCAATTAGCCACTCTCGGGCTGGCCCAATTCTGTTCATGACATCTTGTCATGTGATCAATTGTGCACTAAAAAATATACAGTGAAGCTTTTGTCTTGTTTGAACAATTGATGGAGTGACATCGATGTATACATACATGATTATAAACCTTAAACATTCAAGTGCTTCACCTTCATGAATTGCATACTAAAAGAAAGGTTTGGTCAAACTCTTGTCTTGCTTAAATGGTAGATGGATGGAATGGCATAGAAGTTGTACAAATTGTTTCTAAGCCCTTAATGGTGCACAAATGGTTAACCGGAATGTGCAAGTGCTAGATGGGTGTGAAAGGGATGAACGGTACTGTTGCTCGTATATATGAAACTTAATCAGCCTTTTGTATTCTGTAACTAGCTGGGGGCAGGGAGAGGGTTTGGGAGGGGGCGGGGGCGCTTAGTATGCATTACAAAATGTGGTTATTGCTGCACACAAACAATTGTAAGAAATCCATTCATCGTTCTCCAATACAGGCACGTGTTGCCCCTCCTCGAATAAGCCTTCACTACTACAATAGTCTACTAGTTCACCTTTTTCAGCGCCCCTACAAGGCTGCCAAGGCTGGTCAGCAACCAGCCGCCCTAATGAAGGCACAATAGGGGCGGTTGGTATTCGAGCCGCCCTACTATTATTAAGGGTGGCTTGATATCCAGCCGCCCCTAATATGACACATTGTAGGGGCGGTTTCAGATAAAACCGCCCTAGGAATAGCAGTGTGCAGCGTGTGGTGGTGGCGTGCCCCTGCTGTTGCATGTTCCCATGTGCGGGTGGGAGTGGGAAGTGGGAGCGGGGCCCATGTGGTGGTGGGTTTGAAGAAGCACAAATGTGCTGGGAACGGAGGCGATCCGCGTGACCCCTCCACATCATCGATCCGGATGTGGTGCTGGTGGCCACTCATAACTCGACATGTGTCCGCGGGGTCCGTTTGTCATTGGCACAAAAGAAACACAACCGAAGGTAGTGGATTCCTTTTGAAAACAAGTCAATCCTGCCCATGTGACTCTCTCCCTGTCCACTCGTCTCTCTCTCCCAGACGGTCCTCTCTCTTCTCTCATCCTCCGTCTCTCTTCTCTCTAACTCCCATGGCCACCAACAGCGGCCTCGGGTGCGGCATAGGCGGTGGAGCACGGCAGCGGTCGCGGTCTCGCGTGGTCTGCGGCGGTGGAGAGCACTCGGCGGCCCGGGCGCGGCGCGGCGCGAGCACTCGGGCGGCCCGGCCAGCGCACGGCGGCGCGGGCGCTGGCGGCGCTGACGGCGCCGACGGCGCCGCGCGCGGCGCCCGCCGTCCAGCGCCGCGACGGCGCGCGCGGTCGCTTGCTCCGCCGGGCGCGCTGCGATCGGCAAGCATCGCCGCCCGACGCTGCAGCGGCTGCGCGGCGATGAGCAGCAGCCCGGGCGACCGGTCGCTGGGCGAGCGGAGTGGAGCAGCCAACACGGGCGCCCACCATGCGGATGGCGCCGCGAGAGGCACGGGCAGCACGACGACGAGGCACGGGCAGCTCGGGACGACGCGCCACGGGAGCACGGGCGTCCGGCATGGGAACCAAATCCGGGACACGACGCTGGCGGCGGCAGCTTGGCCTGCATCCCGACCCGTTAGGGTTTGGGATGGGCTTTTCTTTTTTTTTTTTTTTTTCCAAATCATCTATAGGGGCGGCTTTTAGATCGAACCGCCCCTACACAGTCAGTCGTTAGTAGGGGCGGCTCAGGGCAACCGCCCCTACAGCAGCCGAGCAATCGTAGGAACAGAGAGTTAGGGGCGGTTACAAAAACGCCCCGGTGGCCATCCTGAGCCGCCCCCTCAGTAGCTTATTGTAGTAGTGCTTTGAAAGGCTCCATGCTTGGAACAGAAAGGTCTTGTTAATGTAAGACAAAAGACATCTACAAACTAGTGTTGATGAAGATTGATAAGGTTTCAGATGCCTTGGATGAATGAACACTCTTGGTTAGTTAAGCAGCTTGAGGTTCGGATAGAAGAAAATAACAAGTAAGCAACCGCTTTTGTTGTCAACATATACATGCAAACCTTTCTTTTTATGTGGTTCACACCGATGAATGTTAATTAGGATTTGATCAAAAGTGTTGCTTTCTTGGTGAATTTGAATGTTTAATGGCTGTGAACATACACCTATATTCAGGTTGGGCTTATGGGGGCTGGTAGCATTTAGTGGCAACTGGACTTGTTTCTTTCCCCGAACTTCTTCACTTGATTAATTTGCAGTAGTTTTTTATTTCTAAATAATATCCGGGGTGCAAGTAGAAAACCTGCAAGAGATGTGGTTCTATACTAGACTGTATTTGATGGCTGCAATGAAGTATACACTGTTACTATGCGCCACAAAGCTTAGGCATTCAGGCCTGTATGTCTTTGCAGGCCAGTCTATCCCATTTTATTCACCACCACATGAGTCCGAGAGCCAGAGTGGCCCTAGCTGACAAGAAGCTGACCATGCAATGACCAATGAGCTCGCAGCGAGAGATCATCTGATCATGCAGTCAGAGATCATCGGATCTTTAGTTTTAGCCTTTCATTCATTCTGTCTAGGTGATATCTGAACAAAATTTGATTTGTCAGACATTGATAACTAGTGAAGAGAACATTGATGGTGTGATGGATATGGGACTAGTACGAAGTGTTTTTGACAGTCAAGCATCTTTGGTTGTTGTATCAACTAGAAAATGGCCCTAGGAATCAACTAAGCAAGGCAGTAGGCTTCGTGAACAAAAAAGGGAAGGGAGTTACACATGGGTCCTATACCAGTGGTGACCAGTGCTTGTCGCGTGGGCGCAAAGCAGATCACCCGTGGTCTCTGTACGTATATATGGCTTCGCACCGTACAGTAAGCGGTGCAGCACCGGTCCGCCCACCGGTCTTGGAGTCCAGAGAGATTTTTGGTTCGCCCCTGTTTCGGCTCAAAAGCACCAGTGGTCACTGGTGGAGTGATTGGTGCGCATCACTGTGCCACCAGTGCTCCCTGTCTGCTCCTGTTTTGTTCGGGTTTATCTCGTTCGTCTCCCACTCCTCTCCAGTCTGCTCAGCTGTGTTTGTTGCAATTGCAAGTTACTTGATCCATCGCGGTACGAGTTAGGTAGCGTGGATTCTGTCTTGACGTGCTTTGCTTTTGGGTTTCAATTTTGAGACAAAAGCTTAAGTTTGCGTAAGAAAATTTGAACTACTGAACGCCAGTGCCAGTAAAGGGTTTCACATTAAATGTGTCATAGTCATTGCTTTCTGCTAGTACACACGGGACACAGACTGGACACTCTGGTGCGTGCCAGCCAACTCTCACGCTTGTGTCAACACCAGGCTGAACCGTCACTGATGCTTGATGGGTCAACCGACACTAACGACGGCGCTGCGCCAACACCAATATGTTATCTCGGCGCATCGTGTCTAACTACAACCTTATTTTCGTGCAACCCATCTACCTCCGACCAAGACACATTCCCCCTGTTCCGAGCACAGTACAGCCCAAAATTACCTCACAGAACCCTGTTACCGCAACAGAGACAGATCCAGTACGTAGGATCACCAGAGAGGCCATCCTCACCCTCCACGTTTCAGGCTCCCGAAACATCTCCCAGTCTCAGTCGAGTCCATCGATTCCTCACGACGCAAACATCGGAGCCCTTACCACACCTCCGCGCCCTTCCAGTCCCGTCCGCCGCGCTGCAGGGCGCCGGCACGCCGCCACAGCAGCCACGCTCCGCCCGTCGCCACAGTCGTCACCTGCACCCACGCCATCTCCAAGCCCCTCTCCGCGTTGCCCCCACCGCAGCCCTCCCGTCGACGCGCGTACGACGCGTCACAGACCACCGAGGCCGCACCACACACGTCGCAAGACCCGCCGCCGGAATCTACAGGGCAGCAGGGATCCCCCAATCAGGTACCCCTTCTTCAATCCGATTAAGGAATCCCCTTCTTCAATTAGATAAGGCTACATCCCACACAGGCTATTCCCCTTCTACAATTAGATTAAACAATTCCCTTCTTCGATTACATTAAGCACTAACATTCACAGATTATTCAGATGTTAAGAAAGAAAAATGCTCCCTATACATTTAGAGAATTGATTGTTTTCCGGCACAAAATAGAATTCCTTACGCTACAAAGAAAAAAAAAAAAACCATAACATCTTGCACCATCCCCTCTGTGCAGTATATTCCGATGGATGCATTATAGAGAGAGGATTCTTCCGATGGATGCATTATAGAGAGAGGATTCTATTTGACAATATATTACTATATATACTCATTTACAATATCGTTTCTTTCATTGTCTGTCAGGAACCAAATCCAAAGTCAAATCTGAAAGGATGCCATGGACACAAGACACAGCCGACAAGTCCTACATCAGAACAACTCCGATCAGCGTAATTTTTCTTTTTCTAACCACCTAAAGTCTCGCATGATCAATCATTCTAAATTTCCATCCCACATACATTTTTCCATGGTCAGATATTTTAATGTGCGTACGGCTTCTCAAAAACTTTTTTTTACCATGTTTCTGCAGTTGCACAAGCCGGCTTTCCTAACCACAGCGATCAAAGCAGCACTAAACAACGACGGAGATGTACGCTTCATGCTAATTCCGAGAATGATGCACCTAGCACATCTTGATCTCCACAGGATAGGGAGCCTCACCTTCGTACTATACGCCGTCGTGAACCATTGCTAGCCTCTTCAGTGGAGAATCAAACTACATTAACTGCTACATCTGGAAACAATGAAATTGGTCCCTCCCGGTTTTCGGAGAGTTCAGACGCTTCCTTACGCACACGACGCTTCCGTGATCCGTTCCTTGCTGCCAGGCATAGCACAAATGCATCACTCCAAAAGCAGCGCACACTCAAACGTGATCGACATCTACGTAAGTCTGCACACCCCTTTAGTTACTATATATATTCCATTCCAAAATTATCCAATTACAATTTAAATGTCATACTGTTACCATTAGTTCAATATCTCGCTATGATGTCTATATAGGACAGACAACTTAGAAACCAAACACACACACAAAAAAAAAAAAAACAACAGAAATGATTAGATGTAGCAAGTCTGGGCCACCTTCAGGTACATACGACTGCTGCTAATTATGTCCACTTGCTTTTCAAATCATTGCATATAGGCACCATCTTCACTCCACTTAATTTGGGGGACCTACATGCACGTGCCAACACTGCGGTGCTCGCTTCTGGCTTCAGGAGCGTGTTCGTAGCGAAAACAGATCTATTGTTCCAGCATATAACAAATGTTGCAGAGGAGGGAGCATATCCCTACCATTGTACAATAGACCTCCACAGCCTATGCTACGGCTTATAGAGAGAGAATCACCCTCACTGTCAAGGCACTTCTTTGACAATATAAGGAGGTACAACTCTATGTTTGCCATGACATCCATGGGAGTTAAAATCATAGATGATATTAACGATGGCCATGGCCCTTATGTGTTCAAAATAAGCGGACAACTCTGCCATCGAATTGGTACATTACTCCCAGATCATGGAAATACACCACAATATTGCCAGCTATATATCTTCGACACCACAAATGAAGTAAAAAACCGTGTTGCTGTTGCAGAATGCCAGGACAGAGACTTCCATCCACATGAAAGTATCACTGCTGCTTTGGTAACCATGCTTGATACACACAACCCCATTGTGCAAGTATTTCGGACAGCCCGTGACAGACTATCTGCAAACAGAGAAGAGGACCAAATCGAGGACCGTTACTCAGTCAGGTTATATTCAACACCTCAACAGCACGGCAGCATCTACAGCGACCCAATTGCATCAGAGGTCGTTGGTTTGGTTGTCGATGGTTTAGGTAGCACCGAGGAAGGCAGAGACTTAATAGTGCAAGATCACTCATCTCAGCTCCAAAGAGTGAGCGAAACACATTGCAAGTTCATGGCTATGCAATTTCCATTGCTATTTCCATATGGAGAGGACGGATAACATGGTGAGTTGTACTATATACCAAGCCATCGCTCCAATAACCTGAAACGGAAGAAAATCACCATGGCAGAATACTACTCATATCGGTTGCATGATAGAGACAATGATTACAATACCCCTCTTCGTTGCGGCAGACTAACACAGGCTTATATCGTGGATGCCTACTGCAGTGTTGAAGATGATCGACTTAGACATTTTCGAAAGGCCACTTTCCAGAAGAAATATAGATCAAGTTCATATAAGGCTTTGGTTGATGCTGTTAACAGTGGCATCGCTCATGCCTCCGATACTGGCCAAGCAGTCTTCTTACCAGGTTCATTCACAGGAAGCCCAAGGTACTACTACCAAAACTATCAAGACTGTGTTGCAATCTGTCGTAGATTTGGATGCCCGGATTTATTCATCACCTTCACATGCAATGCTTTATGGCCAGAAATTAATGAGGCTTTATCGTTCAGACCAGGCCAGCAGTCTTCAGACAGAGCAGATATTGTCAACCGAGTCTTCCACATGAAGCTTAAACTTCTACTTAATGATATAGAGAAGAATGACTTTTTTGGACCTACCCTTGCAGGTAATTACCCTACAGCTTATCCTCCTAAATTAAGCATAACACTATCAGCCTACTCAACATGATAAAACTTACAATTAAAATACAAAAGGCCCTAATTCGTACTACCTATTCACTTTTTGCAGTTGTATATACAATTGAGTTCCAGAAAAGAGGGCTCCCACATGTTCACCTAATAGTATGGCTCAAGAAGGAAAAGCCTCTTGAAGCTGATCATATAGATACCTTCATATCAGCCCAACTTCCAGATCCAGTTACTGATGCCACAGGTTTTGAGGCAGTAACCAAATTCATGATTCATGGGCCTTGCGGGACTCTACATCCCTCCTCTTCTTGCATGAACAATGGCAAGTGTGACAAATTCTACCCAAAAGAGTTCTGTGAGCGCACAGAGATGGTGCCTAACAAGTACATCAAGTATGCTCGCCCAAACAATGGCATCACTACCCACAAAAATGGAGTTCAAATCGACAACACATTTGTGGTTCCACATAATGTTGATCTATTGGTCAAATACCAAGCGCATATAAATGTAGAGAGTGTGAATCGTAATGGAATGGAGAAATACCTGTTCAAATATACAAACAAAGGTCCTGATCATGCTAAAGCAGCGGTACAGAGAAAGAGAGAAATGTCTGACAATGCCACTGAGCCATTTAATGAGATCAAAGAATACCTGGAATGTAGATGTGTGACACCCAATGATGCTGCATGGCGACTACTACAGTTTGATATACACTACACCAATCCAGCTGTGGAACGCCTTCCGGTCCACCTTCCTCTACAAAATGGTGTAATTTACACAAAAGATGACTATCTTGATCAAATAATCAATGATACATCTAAGCTCATCACTAAGCTTACAGCATGGTTAGATGCAAACAAACATTACCCACAAGCTCGGCAACACCCCTATGTGGAGTTCCCTGAACAATGGACATGGCATCAGAATGGTAAATTTTGGGCTGCACGTCACAACAATCGTCCCAAAGTTGGCCGCCTTGCTAATGTTGCTCCCAATCAAGGGGAGAGATTCTACCTTCGAATGTTACTCCATATAGTAAAAAGGACCACAATCCTTCTTTTTGAAATACGAAAAATTGCGGGCCATCAACACCCAACATTCCGGGCTGCATGTGAGGCATTGGGCTTACTTGGCGATGACCAGGAGTGGTTCCAAGCCATGTCTGATGCATCACAATGGGCATTTCCAAATCAGCTACGACAATTATTTGTCACATTGTTGATTTACTGCGAAATCAAAGACCCCCTCAAGTTATTTGATGAATATGTGACAAAAATGGGGGAAGACATATTGTACCGTGCAAAACAACTAGCTCCACATACAGTTGATGAAAATATACAGGCACATACCAGATCACAAGTACTACATGAACTCAAAAGGTTACTTAAAGATAAAGGATACAAGCTCGAAAAATTCAGTTTGCCTCAGCCAGATGAAAATTGCTCAGACATACTTACAAACAGATTGATACTAGAAGAATTGTCCTACACTACAGTCCATACAGCCACTGAAATGGAACAATGCATCAGCCAACTCAACACAGAACAAAAACATATCTATGATCTCATACAGGATTCAATCTCGAATAACTTAGGCCACACATTTTTCGTATATGGATTTGGCGGCACTGGCAAGACTTTTCTATGGAACACTTTGCTCAATAGTGTCAGAACCAAGGGCAAGATAGCATTAGCAGTCGCATCCTCAGGAATAGCAGCACTGTTACTCCCAGGAGGTAGAACACCACATTCACGTTTCAACCTTCCTCTAGAAATCCAACCTCACTCTACGTGTGTAATAGATAAAACCACACCGTTGGCTGAACTGATACAACATACAGTGCTGATTATATGGGACGAAGCGCCTGTCAACCATAGACACTGCTTTGAAGCGCTTGACCGTACACTTAGAGATATCATGTCATCCAAGAACAGTAATGCAGCAGGAAAACAGTTCGGTGGTATAACAGTTCTCCTAGGCGGCGATTTCCGACAAACCTTGCCAATTATTCCAAAAGCCAAGAAACCACAGATCCTGGACGCACTAATCACAAGATCTAAGTTGTGGCGGAACTGCAAAGTACTTCAGCTTACAGAAAACATGAGGCTTAGAAGCCCTGACCTTTCAAAATCCAAACGAATTGAGTTGGATAACTTTGCCAAGTGGCTTCTATCTATCGGTGATGGCACAGCTCAAGGAATTGGTCCCACAGACCTCCCTAACACAACATGGGTGCAAATTCCAGATAACCTATTATTGCCACCTCAACAAAGAACACTTGAAAATCTGATCTCTTTTGTGTACGGGTCACCTATGGATAACTCTGACCTACCAACTTATCTATGTGAGCGAGCACTATTAGCACCAACAAATGAGATTGCTGCAGCTATTAATGCAAAAATGATTAGCCAAATAGCCACCCTAGAAATGTCATACTACAGCTCTGATTGTATTGACGATTCAGCACCAAATTACTGCACTTTAGAAGCCCTGTATCCTCAGGAATTCCTCAACACCATAACAATGGGAGGCCTTCCAGATCACCATCTACAGCTAAAAGTTGGTGTTCCCATAATGCTACTTAGAAACTTCAATCCATCAGAAGGTTTGTGCAATGGAACTAGGCTTATAGTGACACAGCTTACACATCGCATCATCGAAGCTCAGATAATTACTGGGAAGGTGTCACGCCTGGTTTTTCAAGGAAGACCAGACTCGCCATATGTGTGCCCAGAAAGTCCACACATATAGCCCGTAATAGATAAATATCGAAAACAATGCTTTAAAACATAAAATATAACTAAACAAACACTTACAACTTATCAGAGTAACGCTGAACGGTTGCTAAACTTCTCGGGCTCCATTCTTATCAGGGACTGTTGACTGGGGGCTCCGTATGCCAAGCACTCCGATTAGTATCTTTGGTGACTTCATCCATCTTCTGTGCATCTTTTACTAACAGACTGAGGGTGGGGGGAAAAGCAAGAGTGAGTCCATGTCGAACTCAGCAAATATAGCAAGGCAATATCTACCCAAAACCCATGATCACTACAACATAATAATGTAGAGCATAAACGATAAATTATGAACTATTAAACAAGCATAGGTCATCATCTTTAATGCAAAAGTTCCAAGGCCGTTCATGACCATGAACACGGCCGACATGTCGGTTTAATTAACTCTCTTGCAGAGGTGTACACTTTCACTATGGGTCATGGTTTCCACAAGAGTAGGTTCGCGACTCCTAAACAAATGAAAACCATATAAAGTCGTTCAAAGGCCCTCCTAAAAATATTAAGTGGCCAACGAGCTACAACCCCGTTTCTCCCAATTACGGCAAACCACCAACAAAGTTAGGTAAAACCCTTGAACAACTAGAGCCGAGCCATGTAGCCCCCATAGCTGTATCATATCCCGGATTATCACTTGCGCACAAGTCCACATGTTGCTAATCAATTCACATTTAACGTCCAAAGGCATAAACATTAATCAAGTCATATGATCATGGTTTAAAGCTAGCATATCCCAAAACTATACTTGCCTTTTATAGTTGCTCCAACTTTCTCATATGTTGCTTCGGTCATCAACTTCCAATCTTCATCGCCAACAAGCGGTTCTTGTTCTACTCGTAGCAAACATCACATACACAAACAAGAAAACAAAATAAACTAAGAACAATACACCAGTCATAGCAAAAAAAAAAAAAAAAAAACAAGAAGAGAGAACTCGTTGCTTACGATCAAGAGAATGCAAGAATCGCCGATAACTTGAGCTATCGTTAAAAAGAAACGACTATCGTGGGTTTATATTATAAATATAAAAGATTGGAAAACCTACATGCTTGACTTCTTTTAATATATGAAAATCATGTGAATGACATTAATTTGGATTAGTCACATCAAATTTGAATTCAAAAATCGAGTTGGATCTAGTCACATTTTAATTATAAACATGCCATATAAATTAATCAAGTTAAACTTTTATCTTTGCAAAATATTAATATATATGTGAATGTGACTAATCGATGTGTGGCATATGCAACGTGTTTGAACTAAACAAATTATTATTTGTAAACACATTTATATTAGCAATTAATCACATTGACATTTTATTCCAAAATCACCGAGTATAAAACCTATATTACTTTTAATTAGAAAACAAATTACATAAAACATTAAACAAATAATTATTTGACTAAAACAAAATCATATGTGTGTGACATGAAGAACTTCAGCACTACTGCGAAGAGCACGACGCTACGAAACTAACGCAACCGGAATGGATTGATTTGGACTTAAAATGAAGAAATGACGGAAATTATGAACTGGATGGCAAACTTGTAATTACGAGCATCTTGTACCTTGGGCTGATGCTGTTCGTGTTCTTCCTCACGAACTGGACGTGGCCATGAACGTTGCTGCTGCTCGCGTTCAACGGAAGGAGGGCCGCGACCTGGCTGGACGGGAACAGAATCGGCGGCGCGGCGTCATGCCGGGCTCACCCTCCGGGGCCGGCTGAAACACACGACCGCACAGGGCGGATACGGCCATGTCCGAGCAGCTGCTCCTACTCGCGGGCACGTCCGCGCAGGGGCGCTGGAGGCGCGGGGCGAGGACGCCGGGCGACGGCGTGGGGCCACGGGTCGCGGGCGCTCGGCCATAGATGGCTGCCGAGTTGAGCCGAGGACGTGAGACGGCCGGAGAAGATGAACAGCAAAGCCATCCATGGAATAGTTCGCCGGAAAATTCAATCGGAAACAAAGAACGAACGGGTTAGGGTCAAACGGCAACGGATCGGGACAAAAGAATATACCACGCCGAAGAGGACGACGAGAGCTACCTCTTGGTGAAGATGGTTGTCGCCGGGGAAGATCAAGATGGCCGGAAACGCTCGCCGGAAGTTCGCCGGAACCCAATGTTTTCCGAACTTCGGCGAGGGATACAGAGCGGTAGGAGCGACGTTTCGGGATTCCGTTTTCAGATCTGAAATCAGCGCATCAAGATGAATTCCGGCATGTATTTATATGTAGGGTTTGGAGTAGATGGAAAAATAAGGTATTTTATTATTTCGGGATTAAATTAATTCTAGAAAAGTCCAGAATTCATTTTTAAGCCACGAAAAAATATCCCAGAGGCTCTGAAAATTTAGGGAAAATTCTCAAAGATACTTTGGATCATGATGAACCCAAATAAAGCATTTAGAGCTCATGGAAAGGTATTCGAGAGGATTTAGAAAAAAGAAAAATTAACAGAAAGTGCGAGAGAAAGCTCCGAAAAAACACAAAACGTTTTCGAATGGTTTGAAGGGATGGATTGATGAAGCTTGATCATATAGAGGTGATCTGGGGCAAGAGACAAAAGTTTGGATGAAACTTACGACAAGAATTGAACTAGAAAAACAAGAAATTTGGTAGAGGAAAAGATAACGAGTAGGGCAGAGGAGATCGTCACCCCTAACTACGTCTTAAAACATAGCACACTTAAACCACAAAACTCAAGCGGCAAACAAACATTACATCAAGCAACAACCCATCAAATTAATTTCGAAAGAGTTTAAAACATTTTTTTTTCTATAACTAAATTTGCACTAAATTAAACTAAACTTGGGAAATTTTATATAAACATTAAAATATTTTATTTTTATTTAGTGTTTTCTATTCACAACCCAAAATGGAAATTTTGGGGTGTGACAGAAGGCTAAAGGGACCAAGACTTACATTCCAAGAATAATCACCACTTCATCTGATAGCAGGTGGCCATTCAAGATAAAGCGGCGACAATTCCCAGTCCGTGTCTCATATGCCATGACGATAAACAAAAGCCAAGGACAAACACTCAAAATAGTTGGTGTTTACCTTCCAAGTCCAGTGTTTTCTCACGGCCAACTCTATGTTGCATTCTCACGTGTTACATCACCTGAAGGTCTGCGAGTACTCATTGAAAATAGCACTACTGGATATGAAAACCAGACTCATAATGTTGTCTACTCTGAAATTTTGAAAGGCATATCAGCAGATACCAGCTCAATCCAGGTACTACAGCATACTTGAATTTTCCCATTCCTGTTCTGATCTTATTTCTAAGTTACTATACACCTATTAGCAATTTGAATCTATACTGTAAATCTCAACCTCATCTACTTATTAGCTGATGACTTTTTAATTACTTCTGTTACCCCTCACTGCCCGGTAAGCTACGTGTGACCCATATCTGAATTTTAGGCCCCCCGGCCAGTAAGCACGGCTGTGTTGAGCTCTTAATTAATTATCAACACTAAAATTGTTACATTCAGAGTTCATTAGAAGATGATTATGAAGTATGACCTGACAATAGCATATTTATTTATTACGTTACTTTTGCATCCCATGCTAATGAGCTACTGTCACTTGCCTTGCTGTTACACGACTCCAGTCAAAATAGATTCATATTTGTCAATTCAATGTTACTTGGTTGCCTGATTCATTGTTCAATCATTTGTGGAACTGCTACGACTATATTATCAGTAAACGATCAGCATTGGTTCATCTTTAGGCAATATTTTCATGTACTGGTATGAGCTATCTTTAATTTTAACTGTTCTTGCTGCGAAATTAATGATACTGGCTCTCTGTTTCAATTCATAATTAAGTGAATTTCAGAATGTTGTCTTTGTGATCCACAAATTTTCTTATGAACCATAGCATCACTTTACGTCAGCAAACATAAGTCACCAAGGCCAATCTTCACATACTATACCTTGCATCTCATGTTTACTGACACGGAAAAAAAAAAAAATGAATGTTACCTGACAACTTTCTGTTGTTCTTTTTGCAGGTCTGTTAAACACTGACACTTCGAAATATTTCTAAAAAAATCGTGGTTAGAGTGGTTAAACTACACAGACCAAGATGAAAGGCACTTCAAAATATCAAAGTGTCGCATGTGGTTACCACATTACAGTTGAAAAGATAACAGTTTCATGACAGACCTGTTTGCATCCCAGTAAAAAGTTGCTACTACAAATGTTAATCAGCAAAAAAAAAGTGAAACTGCAAAATCTATGGTTCTCTATCCTTGAAATATTTTAGCCACTGTTCTGTTAATATCATACACCTGTGTTACCACTGTTGTTTCTTTTGCTAACATATACAATTATAATTTATATGCAATGCTATATTTTTTGTCTTCCTGACCCGTGCAAAGCACGGGTGTCTTTGCTAGTTATCTCTATTGTCACGTAATTTATTTTTCCAGGCAACCTAAGGGCCTGTTTGGTTCCCATGGGACTAGGGACTAGGGACTAATTTTTAGTCTCATTTAGTCCTTAAATTACCAAACATGAGGACTAGGGACTAATTTTTAGTCCCAATTAGTTTCTATTTCAATAGTCTCTTGGGAGAGACTAGGGACTAATTTTTTTCTCATTTAGTCCCTAGTCCCTAGTCTCATGAACCAAACAGGCCCTAAAATCAGTGCGAAGATGGTAAGATCTAGCGGAATTGGTGGGTCGGGAGTATTAATGCTCTCGGACTGCTCGTGGAATCACTAGGGGAAAGGCGCACATGTGCATGATAAGATCGTGGAATCTCTAGGGGAAAGCCAGTAACCTTAGAAATACTCCTACTACTTGCATTGCATGTAATTAAATTAACCAAAGTCGTTGCCAATGAGCAAGCAGACGCTAGGCTGGCATCTTAGTTTAGTTTCAAAGGATCCCGTTGCTTACTCTACCCTCTGCTCAGCTGTAGGAGGCTCCATGCTTGTTTCTTGTTGCCTCACATCGAATTAGTTCAAGTTCATCTAATCATGTTTTCTCCACCCTTAAATTTTCGTGAGAGTTTGGAGCATCTGGGTGTGGTTGACTTCTTTCAAAATTTGAAACAAGCACAAACGCAGCATACAGTGTAGAGGGTCGATAGAATATCAAGCTGTGTTAGTTCACGCTGATTAATTGGAACCACATGGCTAAGCGACCTGCCATTGGCGTCATATTTTTTTTTCATGCTGACTTCGTACAAATAAAAAACAAACAGAGCAGCTGTCTTTGTTGTTTCGTGGAATCACTCTATTCTATGTGATATGGTGCATCATTAGTGCGTTTCTAAAATTTGGTTAAATAAATGACTATAGGACTAGTACTAATTATTAGCATGTGAGCAATAACTTATAACTGATGGAATAAGGAGTGAGAAGATGACGGACTAATTGGTTCGAAAACCTGCATGGTTACAGTGAGTCTGGGATCCACACAGTGTTTGTCGAATCTCGAGGTAAACAAATCACATGGGCAACCAACGTTAGGCTTATCGATGCCAACAAACAGCCAATAGGTTGTTCAGTATTCTCAATACAAAAATACCATACCTTCAGTGGTCTCTACAGACAGTGCCTTTTAGTCTTCGTTTTACGCAAAGCTAATTTCCCACTCACAAGAGGCATTTTGCCACAAGATCTCATTAGCTAGTTTCCATTTGCTCCTCCATTGCTGCATCCTTTCGACGTGCTCTTCCCAAGGTATGTTATCATCTCTGGAGAAAACTTCATGGCGTCTACTTGAAGTTGTTCGTTTCATTATTTCTGTTCGCAAAGCTTAGTACCAATTTCTGTTGGACGAGTCAATCTCACATTTCTGGTTCAGATTACTACTGTGTTTGCCACACACTCATTCACATCCAACAGATCATATTGGGAGCGAAAAAGGAAATCAAGTTGGCACATACTGATATCCTTGTATGTGCACCATTCTCAACAGTAGCTGATCAGTGGAACTGTATCAGGTACTTACTGTACTACAGAACCATCATAGCTTAAATACAGTGATAACTCTTCTTTTAACAAGCAGGCGGCTTGACCTTTAATTCTCCCTCTTTTGCAGATTTAGTTAGCTGTATTATCTGTGCTTCTCTGTGGATGATTGGTTGATAACATATCTTCTATCCACTTAAGAAATTGGATTTCCATATGAATTTATCTGCATAGCTTTGGTGTAGCATGCTGGATGGGTTGACAATGCAAGCCAACTGTTCATGCCAAGTGGAGCACTATTGACTCTAGGTGGAAGATAGTTTTCTAAGCTAAGACATCCAGTATGTATTACTTGGAATCTGACAGTTATCATGCTGTACCAGATCCGTAACCAATGGAAGTATCACTAGAGGTTTTATGTGCAACACTGCCAAGTGGTTTCCCAGATCCAGTGTTTATCCTCCATTACTTAATCAATACATTGGTGCCTAGAGACTTTTTTGAAACAGTACTATTGAAGATCTTAAACGTACTCACCTGTAATGATCTCAAGGAACTTCTAGCTTCTGCAAGATGGTCATTACTTGTTCTTATTGTCATACTCATTTTCTACACGTTAGATGATTCCTAGTCGTGCTTCAGACCGGCATTTCTGTTGAACGAGTCAATCTCTCATCATAGAGATCCTGTTGTGAGCAAAAAGGGAAAATAGCACATACTGATCTTGCATGTGTGCCATCTGAATATTGGCCTATCAGTTGGCCGTTATCAGGTACTGCACCATCATAGCTTAAATACAGTGATAACTCTTCTTGATTGAATTTGTGCTGAACTATTCTAATGATGGGTACTATCTAGTTATTGCTAGTGAGTAGTGATTGAACAACCTTTGTTTTAAAAAGCAAGAGGCGGTTTGCCATTTAATTCTTTCTCTTTCTACCAGATTTAATTTTAGCTGTGGATCTCTGTCGGTGATTGGCTGATAATTCCTACTGTCCACTTAATAAATTGGTTTTCCAAAGGTTTTACTTTTGATCTGCAGAGCAGCGGCACAGTACACTTGATGGGTTGACAATCCAAACGAACTGTATATGCCAAGAGGATTACTATTGACTTGATGAACATATATTTCTAAGGTAAGACATCCAATATGTACATGGAATCTTGCAATTATCATGATGTAGCAGATAGCTATGATTTCATTATATATTATTCCTAACACAAGCCAGATTTGCATGTGCTCATTATATATAGCAGAAGTTTGATGCTGGACAAAGCACCAGTTTGTGTCGTACACTGCCTGACAACAATCCAGTTGGGATTAGCAAAACTTGCATTGACACAAAAAGCATCCATTTCCAATTATTAGATAAGCATATTCAGGTATGTATCTCTTCTACTTCTAATATATTAGATTCACTAATGGTGATTATTCCTGTCGGCTGCAAAACTACGAGTTATATCTATTGATTCAACAAACCTTCCGTTCTCTCTATTTTTTGCAGGAGCTGCCAAAGTGCGATAGATCGAGAGAGTTCTCTATATATATTTTCTATATACTCAGCGAAGATCTCAAGATGGGTTGACCATCAGATCAAAATCCTCTTGGAAGATAAAATTTGTAAGGTAAGAGACCCAAGCACGCTTCTCGGTATTGTTTGGTTGCTTCCATTGTCTTCTTATTTTTCCAAGAAATGTTTCCATCTCTTTGCGAACTATTGGTACTTATACCCATGATGTTAGGTCCAAATTTTGATAAAAACACCTTTTAATCTTTTTTATAAGAAAAAAAAATTACTTCGACTTTTAAAGAAAAAAAACAATATGGTGGTATATGCTAAATTTAGTGAATGTAATCCCATTTCGAGGCCAAGCTAATACATTTGCTACTTATGGCCATTCATTTTTCTCAATTGGAAGATACAGTTTGTAACGTAATAGCAGAACTGTGCTTCTTGATATCGTTTGGTTGCTTCAAGGATGTTCTTCTTTTTTCGAAGAAAAGTTTAGTTCTTTTTGTGGCTGGTACTTATATCCATGGTGTTACTAGGTCAAAATTATGATACAGCAACTTTCATTGTAACACATTTTCTCATTTATTGCCAGTCTACAACTCTTTTCATGTGTCTTCCAAAAATCTTGGTCTGATGGCAACCATACTTGAATCTTTTGTTGGATCATGTGCAAAGAACTTGCAAGATATTGTTACAGAGGAGGCCATACTAATTTTAGGTGTTAAAGAAGAGCTCATAGAACTACAGAGAAGAATGGAGCAAATACAATGCTTTCTTAATGATGCAGAGCAAAGAAGTATAAAGGAATCAGCTGTTAACAATTGGCTTGGTCAACTAAGAGATGCTATGTATGACGCTGATGATATCATTGACTTGGCCAAATCCAAAGGAAGCAAGCTATTGCCAAATCATTCTTCATCAGGCAGTTCAAAAACATGCAGTGGCCTTTCCCATTCCTCTTGCTTTTTAATATCAAGACACGCCGTGAGATTGCTGTTAAGATTAAAAATTTAAACAAAAGAATTGATAACATTTCAAAGGATAAAGTATTTGCTTCACTCACGAATACCCAATCAAATGTTACAGTTTCAGTACCAAAACAGAGTTCTAGCCTTGTTGAACCAAATCTTGTTGGTAAGGTGGTCTTACATGCTTGCAGAAAAGTAGTAGACTTGGTGCTTGACCATATGGAAAAAAAGGTCTTACAAGCTCGCTATTGTTGGAACAGGAGGAGTTGGTAAAACAACACTAGCACAAAAATATACAATGATCAAAAAATAAAAGGCAGGTTCAACAAACAAGCATGGGTTTGTGTTTCCAAATACTTCTCTGAAATAGCTATTTTAAAGGAGATTCTTCGAAAAATTGAAGTACTATACATGCAAGATGAATCTGCAGATGAGCTCCAAAGTAAGCTAGAATCGTCCATTCGAGATAAGACTTTCTTTCTTGTGTTGGATGATGTCTGGCAGTCAGATATTTGGACAAATCTACTAAGGATACCACTGCATGCTGCAGCAACAGTGATAGTTCTTTTGACAACTCGATCTGACACTGTTGCTGTCAAAATTGGAGTGGACCATACACACCGAGTAAATTTATTGTCATTGGATGTAGGTTGGGAGTTACTATGGAAGAGCATCGGCATCAAAGAGGAAAAAGAAGTGCAAAATGTGCAAGATTTAGGTATGGATATTGTTCGTAGATGTGGTTGTCTTCCTCTTGCAATTAAGGTCATTGCTAGAGTGTTAGCAAGCAAAGATCAAAATGAGAATGAGTGGAAGAAGATTTTAGAAAAAGATGCTTGGTCCATGACTCAACTTCCTAGTGAGATAACAAGTGCATTATATCTGAGCTATGAAGAGCTGCCATACTATCTGAAGCAGTGTTTTATCTATTGTGCTATGTACCCTGAAGATGCAGTTCTTTTCCGTGACGATATTGTCAGAATGTGGGTGGCTGAAGGCTTTCTGGATGAACAAGGTGACAAATTACTGGAAGATATAGCAGAAGAACACTACTATGAGCTGATCCAACGAAATCTCCTGCAACCAGATTATGACTATGCTGACCTCATTTATTGCAGAATGCATGATATGTTAAGGCAGCTTGCATGTTATTTATCTAGAGAAGAATGTTTTGTTGGTGAGCCACAGTCAACCGGGGTTAATGTTATGAGTAAATTTCGACGTATTTCAATTGTCACTACAAAGGATATGGTTGCGTTACCTAGACTGGATAAAGGGAAATATAAAGTGAGAACCTGCATAACTTCCTATACCACGTCTTTGAGATTAGATGATGCAATATTTAAAATATTTCCATGCATCCGAGTTTTGGATCTGACAGATTCATAGATACAAAATGTTCCATCTTGTATTGGTCATTTGGTCCATCTACGATTACTAGACCTTGATGGAACTGACATATCTTCTCTTCCAGAGTCCATCTGTTGTCTCATAAACCTTCAGATTTTGAATTTACAGAGGTGTGATTCTTTGCATAGTCTTCCTTCTGGAATAACTCAGCTATGCAACTTAAGGCGACTTGGCCTACTAGACACACCAATAACTGAGGTTCCGAAAGGTATTGGTAGATTAACTTTTCTCAACGATCTCCAAGGTTTTCCTGTTGGTGACGGCTCTTATAGCAATTCTGTAATGCAAGATGGATGGTATCTAGAAGAATTGGGTCCTCTCTGGCAGTTAAGGAGGCTTCATATGATCCAACTGGAAAGGGTGGTTCCTCGTAGTAGTGATTCACTGCTAGAAAACAAAAAACATCTCAAAGAATTAATACTCCATTGTACTGAACACACACATGAGCCATACTCTGAAGATACTATAATCAATATTGAGAAAACCTTTGATTTGCTAATCCCTGCATGCAACCAGGAGGACCTCTGTTTTCATAATTTCTTCGGTCAGAGGTTTCCCACCTGGCTAGATACTGCTACCCATTTGCCTTCACTGAAATATTTGCAGCTTGTACATTGCAAATCTTGTGTGCATCTTCCACCAATTGGTCTGCTCCCCAAATTGAAATATCTGAAAATCGATGGAGCCACTGCAGTCACCAAGATTGGTCCCGAATTTATTGGCTATGGTGTGGGTAATCTCAAATCTTCAGAGGCAGTTGCTTTTTCCAAGCTTGAAGCATTAATCATCAAGAATATGTCCAATTGGGAGGAGTGGTCCTTTGTTGCTGAAGAAGAACAAGAAAGAGCAGAGGATGAGACTGTTGCAAGGATGCAGCTGCTGCCACGACTGACGAGGTTGGAACTTGACCGCTGCCCCAAACTGAGAGCTCTACCACCAAAGCTTGGACAACAGGCCACTAGTTTGAAGGTGCTCCAATTAAGAGATGTGCACAGCCTTAAGGTGGTGGAGAACATCCGTTTCCTCTCAGGGGACCTTTCAATCATATATTGTGAAGGCCTAGAGAGGGTCTCAAATCTTCCCCAAGTGAGAGAGCTACATGTGCAGCTGTGTCCTAATTTGAGGTATGTTGAGAGGCTGGACAATTTGCGCCAGGTGTATCAGACAGAGGATATGCAAGGTGCCTCCTCATCACATTGGTTGCCAGGACTCCAAGAGCGTCACCGACAGCTACACGGAGAGGACATGGATGTCTACACTGGGGAATGGTGAACACGTTTTGTGATTCTCAATCAAATGGCTATGAAGATGTAAGGTATGACCATTAGCTTTCTGTACAGAAACAAGTGCAGTCACGTTTAATAGATGGAAATGAATCAGTGCCTGCCTTGCCTTGCATGGTCACTGGGCGAGCCCTTCGTTTACTAACCTGCATTGCATGGATGAGTGTGGTCGATGAGGCGGAGCGGCCATGGAGAGACAGAGGAGCAGGAACTGGAGGGCGGTCGCGATTCGCGCGTACAGCAGTGGCGGCGGGGCGCAACCGCGGAGGCCGGACAGCCGGAGGGCGGACCAAGGCAGAGAGGCCCCAGGCGGGATGCATCTGGTGGACCCAAAGCTGGGCGTTCTGCACTGTTGGGGACTATGGGCCCATGGGAATTGATGTGCAAATTAAGGAAAGGCCTTAATTAGCATCTCGCTGGGCCATGGGCTGATCTGGCCAAGGCCAGTTGACTTCTCGAAGCCTATCTGGCCATGCAATGCTCCACCACATAACGGACTTTTGCAGCCCCATCAGACGGAAGGTGATTGGCGATAGCATGTACAGGCTCGCCGGTGATGGCATGGCCTGGCCAGTTGCCGTATGTCGGCACGGAATATTCGCTGACCGTCGCAAGCAATTCGCAAAGAGTTGATTAAACTAGCATTTCCAAATATCTCGATCGATTACTAATTGCGACGAAGACTACTGTTCAGACTGGGTCCGTGGGGATGGTATCTTCTCGCTGTCATGGAGGCATTAGCTCTTATTGCATTTCATAGACTTCTTGCCCGCTAGCTCTTCATCAAATCTAACAGGGACGGCGGCAGCATCAGGGCGGGTGCATGGATTCGTGGAACAGTCACCCACATTGCTTTTCAGATTTCAGAGACTTATAACCCCCTTCAATTTCATGGTTTCATGACTGGTCCAGGCAGTCCGTTTTCGCACGCACTGTATTATATAGCAACTTTGCTATTAGTTTCTCTGCATCGTACGTGTTTGGTGGTGCCAATAAGTGGAGGGACGAAACAGCGAGTATGTTTCCATAGGAATCAGAGACTGCTCTTTGTGTTCTCAACCCGCGCTTCTCTCTCTGCATCCATCCAATATAATTCACGGAACGCTAGTTACTTAGGTGAGTTCAATGGTCTCAGATTAGTTCAGCTTTTTCTCTACTTTTAAATGATTTAGTGATTTCCACCGTTTCCGTTGGGCCTAGCTGTTTGAAGAAACTATCACTTGGCGGTTCAGACGACATCAGAGAACGCATGTGTACATGCATGCAGTTCTATATAATCGAGTTTCAGCTCAGCGTCTTAGGCTATGTGCAGCGGCATACTGCACAGCATCCTGGAGGAGATTTTTACACTAAAATGAGCTGCAGCGGCGTACTGGGAAGCATCCCATATGCAACCGGACGAGCTCGATCCCGCTGAGAATCGAGGGCTTCCCAGACGCCCGCTACAGTCACGCTGGCCCCACTTGCGTGAGCACCGCAGAGAGAAGCGAAGAGAGAGAGCAGCGAGGTGGGAGGGGCGCGGGGGCCGCCATCCCCGTCCGCCAGAGCCTGGAGAGGGAAGAGGAACAGGCAGAGGAGAGCGACGGGAGGAGACCGAGGCGCCCGGCGGTGACGACACCGCCAGCGCCGCCAAGACCGTGAGGTGCCGCTCCACCGGGTGCTCACCGGAGCTCGCGGAGATAGGTGCGTTGGGCCCCTCTCGATTCGCAAATCGCAGATCCATGGCTTCCTCGTCGATCCAAATCCACCATCCCCGGCTTGCCGACGACGAGATCTACCGGACCCTGGAGCCTTCATCAAGGTCTTCCACCCGGACCCATGCGCTCCCTCCGCGTCCGCGTCGGTGGCGGTCGATGCGTCCGGACCGCGTTCGACACACGGGTGCGGCGTCGCCGCCACCGGGACTGCCTCGAGGAGTTTGAGTGGGAGGAGGTCGCGTCCCACCGGAGAAGCCCCTGTAACCTTGTGCACGCCGAGCTCGCGAGCGCGGTGTAGGGGCGTGCCCCCCCCCGCGCCGGGCGATGCGGGCCGGAGACGGGCGGAGACCCGCAGCTCCCTCCACCGGACGATGACGGTGACGAGTGCAAGTGGATGGGAGCTCCCCGGCCGGCCATGGAGGAGGAGCACGCGCGCTGTGGGGCATGTGCGAGTGGATGGGAGGGGGAGAGAGAGAGGTGATTTGTATGTGTATGACATGTGGGCCCTACATGAGGGGTAGTTGGGATAGAGGAGGATATAAGTATGCATGGATGCGGAGAAACTGGATATACAGGAGAGAATATCGATGACTAGGACTGAATATTCCTCTTAAAGGAAGCACGTAGATTAACAAGAGTGCAGACAGTCTTATGTAACTAACTGTCACAAACCGGATCGATTCCGGCGTGACACGTGGCCGGCGGCGGCGTTGGGGGCGGCCGGCTTGGTGCGGCGATCAGCGGCGTGATGGCGTAGATGATGTAGGCTGATGATGAACGGCGAGGTAGGAGACGACGATGATAACGTACAACAGCTCCTGGCGATGACGAGGGGGACGGTGAGGGCGGCGGCGGCGCGCATGCATGCGGGCGACGGCAGTGGCGGCGGCGCGCGTGGGAGACGGCGGCGGCGTGTGGTTAGGGTTAGGGAGAGAGAGAGAGAGAGCTAAAGACAAGAGCTGTTGGGTGTTACCCCTTTAATTTTTCCGATTAAGATTCAACTGACATACAGCTATCTTGTATTTATAGTTCGAGGAAGACTTGCATGCTAAGAAATATCTAGGAGGTTTCCTTATACTCCCTCCGTCCACGTATAACTTCACCTCTGAGGTTCAAAAAAAATCTCCTAACAAAAGGTCTCTATCGGATGCAACAGCCTGGCGTGGTAAACAGATGGAGCGCTCCTGTCCACAAGTTTGAGCATTCAAATTTTGTACCATGCGCGGGAGTGCTGGAATTGTAACTGGAAGTTTCTGTCATTGTGTCACGTGGCATGTTCCTGACCACCACATGCTTGTTGCGTGGCTTGTTTTTGACCACAGATTGTGTGCTGTTACCCACTTACCCTTCATATATGGACACAATTTGTACTGTCAGACTTGTACTGCCATAGGGGCAATTTGGTAATTTTACACAGCTGTTAAGTTGCTCCCTCTCAACCTAGATGTTGAGTTATTGGTGGACGGAGGGAGTAGATCGGAATACCTCTTGACAAAGCAATTTATTTCTTTCTCTAAATATTTATTCCCTAAATAATTATTACTTAACGACGAAGCAAAGGATGATGACGGATGCGGCAGGCGGCGGCCAGCCAGCCACGCGTGCGCGGCCTTCCCTTTTGGGCCTATGCCGGCGAGGCCTATTTTGGCACATGACATCTCTCCCCCCTTTCCCTGACAGCGCGTCCTCGCGCTGTGGTTCTGCACGGCTGATGTTGTTGATGGGTCGATCGAAGCAGCATGGTCCGAAGATTGTTGCGCCCACTTGTATATAGGGAAGGAGCTGGACGAAGATGAAGACTCTGACCTTTGCTGATGCTAGTTCCATGGATGGAATTCCATTGCTCTCCGGAGAGGTCTGCACTGGTGGCAAGTACGTCGAGGAGTGAAAGCCAACCGCAAAAAGTGTGCAGAAGGATCCCACCTGGTTGGAGAACATCCCGTAGCACCTTTGATAAACTCGTGGCGTAGTAACGGTGGTTGTCGAGGTAGAAGATTGGCACCCATGGCAAGAAGCTCTGTGGGGGCTCCTCCACAGCCAGGTGCTTGTGAAGCCTGGTATAGTTGGTGAGGTCGTCGGGAGGTGAACGCCAATCACCTTGAGTGGCGCCCAAGTTGTTGCTCCCACTTGGAGCTTGGTGGTTCCGGCGATGCCATGTAGCTTGTCGTCGGTCGGTGTAGCGATTTGAGGAAGGATGAGAGCCTCCTTGGTAGTGACGAGGCCGACGAGGTAGGGGATCGATGTCGGTGGCATGTACCTCATGTCGTTGTCGGTGGAGCTCGTAGGTCGAAGCTTGCTGAAGACCTCATAGGAGACAGGAGCGTCGAACTGGTGGGCGAGTTGGATCGCTGCGCCCAACATGTAGGGCGCCTCCTGGTGCATCACAGCCCATAGCCTATTGTAGAGCTCATTGGTGTAGTCGTACTGGGCGTTGATGTCGTCGAGGAACGAGGGAGCCGGCTGGATCGGCCCTCGAGTCAGCCTAGCTGTCATAGCCAAGTCGTCCATGGTGTTGTGTCCGTCGGCTGTCGTCGAGCCATGTGAAGAACGTGGCGAAGGGGCATTGAGCAGACGTGCGAGTTGCATCGCGTCGTTCATCGTGCGGGGCGCCTCCCGCTGTAGTGCGTCCCGTTGCATAATCTGGAGCCTGTTGGCGAACTTGAAGGTGTCGATGTAGTCGTACGAGTCCTCGTCCCTTCGCGTTGGCGTGAGGTTGCTGATGAGGTCGCTGTAGATGGGTAGCTGGAAGCCGCAAGGTAGACATCGTGTGGAGGTGTCAAAGTCCTCCAGTGGCGCCTGGCTTGGCATGCCGATGAACCAGAGAAGTACGGCTATTAACAGGTGGATAGCGGCATACCTCATGTCTTTGACCGTGATGATGTTCCGATGTCGTGGTGATGATGGGGGTGCCTTCTGCGCTGGAGCTGGCGCTGGTGTCATCAGGAAGTCGACTGCTGAGAGTGGGGTTGCCGATAAAGCACTTGCCGGTGTCAAGGCCGCGATGAGATCCACGCCGCTTGTTGACGTTCTCCGCCATGGTGGAAGTCCGAGGGACGTCCAGCAGGTGTAGCGGGCTGATCTCGTCGTCAAAGTGTTGCGAGTAGATGACCGTGTTGGCGGGGGCGCCCGGGGGGGCGTCGTTGTTATCATCTACGATGGCGTCCATAGTGGTGTTGTCGTTGTCGTGGACGTCATGGTACTGGCTGACGATGTCTGGGTCAGCGGTGTCACCTGTTGGATGGGCGTCATTGTCGTTGGCGACGTTGTCAATGCTGAGGACGTCATGGTTGTTGCTGATGCTGTTGAGGGCACCCTTGGGGGCGTTGTCGATGTCGATGACGTCGGGGTTGAGGTCGGCGACGTCGGCGTTGACATCGGACGACGTCGTTGTGTTGCTCCTGATGGTACTTGCGTGGATACTCCTGGTGTTCCTAGTGTCAGAGAGGATGTTGGTGGCATAGGAACTTATCTGCATTGTCGTTGGAGCCTCGCGACGTTGGCCTAGTTGGGTAGGCTTTTCGTCGAGCAGCAGGTAGACATCGGTGGTAGCCTCCTGATCTAATCTGATCTGAGCTTCGGCAGCTTGTGCATCCTTGGGGTAGGTGTGGCCGTTGCTTGCAGCGTCGGTGATCGTGGAGGGGACGACATTGGCGGCGCCCGTGGGAGCACCGTTGTCGTCGGTGGCGCCCATGGTGGGGGCGGCGTCGAGGAGGTCATCGAGCTCACCGGTGGCCTTCAAGTGGGAAAAGTGGCCTGCGAAGATGGCGTGGTGCAGGGACGGAAGGATGGAGCTATACTTGACCTTGATGTAGTTGGAGATCGTAGCTTTGTCGGTAGTGTTCTCGGGTCCAAGTGCGTAGATGGCCTCCATGATCATCTCCGTGTATGGTGGCAGCGGAGCGGCCATCGAATGTTGACGGTGGCAGCATGGTTGGATCGTACACGGTCTCGGATATCACCGTCACAAACCGGATCGATTGCGGCGTGACACATGGCTGGCGGCGGCGTTGGGGGCAGCGGCGGCCGGCTTGGGGCGGTGATCGGCGGCATGATGGCGTAGATGACGTGGGGCGATGATGAACGGCAAGGTAGGAGACGACGAGGGGGGACGCTTAGGGGCGGCGGCCGCGGCGTGGGCGACGGCAATGGCGTGGCGGCGCGTGGGAGACGGCGGCGCGCGCGGTTAGGGTTAGGAGAGAGAGCCTAAAGACAAGAGCTGTTGGGTGTTACCCCTTTAATTTTTCTCGATTAAGATTCAACCGATTATAGCTCCCTTGTATTCATAGTCCGAGAAAGACTTGCATGCTAATAAATATCTATGAGGTTTCCTTATAGATCGAACACCTCTTGACAAAGCAATTTATTTCTTTCCCTAAATATTTATTCTCTAAATAATTATTATTTAATGATGAAGCAAAGGATGATGACGGATGCGGCAGGCGGCGGCCGGCCAGCCACGCGTGCGCGGCCTGCCCTTTTGGGCCTACGCCGGCGAGGCCTATTTTGGCACATGACACTACACTCTCCTCCTGTACTACTGTGCAAGCGCTGCTCTATTGTCCACTTGGAAATCCAAATAAAAAATTTGTTGGAGCGCAAGGATATCTTTTTCACAAAAATCTAAACATGTATCAATAAGGACCGATTGGATATAAACATGCTTGTAGAGCAGCTCGAATAGTCTTTTATATCCTTCCTGAATAAAAAAGGTCTCCAAAACGCTTTAATTGAATATTTAAATATAGAATTCTTCTATTTCGGATTTCTCGCTAGTCGAAAATAGAGGGCGAGGATGACTCTTTAGAATGTACACAAGATATAAAAAATGTTGTTGGATACACAAGATATAGTAAACGACTCTTACTCAATGATTTTCCAAATAATAATGTAGAGGGTAAATTTTAGAAAGACTCTTAGAAATGTTCTTAGAGCTCCGCTAATTCATGGGAAATAAAAAAAAATCAAATTCTTGCGTGTGCTCATTTTTTATTGGGCCTAGAAAACCCATGAGGCCAGTTATCCAGAAAACCATAGCGGGCTGAAGCCCCCGCGCGGTGTGTTGGGTGCTGTCAAGTTCATCCTCCACAAATCCATCTGCATATACAGTCCGGTAAATCCGCTAGTCCTTTTTCTTCTTTTCATTGATGGCGGATTAAAAGGACGCAACAAAGTTAGTTGGACTTCTTTTTTATTTCCTCGAATTTGATCATTCTTCGTCGATCTGAAGATTTTCTTTTGAATAATCGTGGCCTCGTTGCTGGCGCGTGTTGTCCATCTGATTCTGATCCTGTAGATTCGTGGATCTGGACAACCGTGAACTTGGCCACCATAGTCTCCTCATCCGTGCCACTATCTGCGCTAGAGGACGAAGACTTGACCTGGGTGGCCACAGAGTCCAAGTCATGCCTGCACTATTCACTCACCGACTGCGATGGTGCAAAAAGCATGGTGCATTCGTATACCAGCTGTACGCATCGACGACATGTCCATGCAGGAAGATTCCAACAAGCTGGTACCATCTTGATAGTTCTGGATCTGGATTGTATTGTCCATTGGAAGGTTGAGTCCATCACTTGTTAACTGGGCCAGTGACGACTGACTGCTGAACCTGTAGACTGTGCTAGTGGCTATACATACACAATTTCTTGGACATCTCATTTTCTTGCTGCTCAAGTGATGCCGGAAAGAGGAGGAACAGGGATGATGCTTCAGTAGGACTGATCCATTTTGGTTTGGTGAGCAAAACTCAATCATTTAGTCCATAAAGCTTCTACAATTCTTTGTATGGTTCTCTCAGTTCATTCCTGGTTTGCATAGTTGCTGACTGTGAAATTTATTTTGTTTTCATAGAAAAAAAAATTAAAGCTGCATAGACACATACTGGTAAACATCTGGATCCATTGCTGTGGAAACCTCCAGGGGATCATGTTAATCCAAACAGTTATGATGGCATTCTTCATTTTCTCCTAACATATATGCCAGATTTGTACGTGCTGATCATCTAGAGAAACAGCAGAAGTTTGATGCTGGATTCAGCATCTGTTTCTGTTGTACCACTGCCTGACAAAAATCCTGTTGGGATCAGCAAAACTTTCATTTTCTTATCGTATTCAGGTATGTATCTTTTCTACTTCTATTATATAAGATTGACTAATGGTGGTTCTTCCTGTTCTTTGAAATACTTTGAGTTATATCTATTGACTCAATCAAGATTTTGTTTTCTCTACTTTTGGCAGGAGTTGCCAAGGTGTGATAGATTGGGTGTCCTCCGTTATATATTCCATATATCTTCTCTCCAAGCTGTTTATTTAAAACTTACTCAGCGAAGATCTTAAAGTAAAGATGGGTTCATCTTCTGAACAATCTGTTTCTACTGACATTTCTGGTCATTCAATTTTGCCTTTTGGAAGATACAGTTGGTAAGGTAAGAGCCGCAGGTGTGCTTCTCGATATTGTTGGTTGCTGCCATGATGTTATTATTTTTTCCTAAGAAATGTTTCCTGCTTTTTGGGGAACTGTTGGTACTTTTATCCATGATCTTACTAGGTCAAAATTATTATACAACACCTTTTAAGCTAGTTTTTTTTTCTCATATAAGGAAAAAAACAATAACGTGGTATATGTTAAATTTAGATAATCTTATCCCATTTTGAGTCCAAGTTAACATGTTTTCTCATTTATTGCCAGTCTACAAGTCTTTTGGTGCACCTCCCAAAAATCTTGGTCTGATGGCAACCATACTTGAATCTTTCGTTGGATCATGTGCCAAGAAGTTGCAAGATATTGTTACAGAGGAGGCCATACTAATTTTAGGTGTTAAAGAAGAGCTCATAGAACTGAAGAGAAGAATGGAGCAAATACAATGCTTTCTTAATGACGCAGAGCAAAGAAGTATAAAAGAATCAGCTGTTAACAATTGGCTTGGTCAACTAAGAGATGTTATGTATGACGCTGATGATATCATTGACTTGGCCAAATCCAAAGGAAGCAAGCTGTTGCCAGATCATTCTTCATCAGTTTCAGGCAGTTCAAAAACATGCAGTGGCCTCTCCCTTTCCTCTTGCTTTTCTAATATCCAGACACGTCATGAGATTGCTGTTAAGATTAAAAACTTAAACAAAAGAATTGATATCATTTCAAAGGATAAAGTATTTACTTCACACACGAGTACACAACCAACCGTAACAGTATCAGTACCAAAACAGAGAGTAAGTTCTAGCCTGGTTGAGCCGAATCTTGTTGGTAAGGAGATCACACATGCTTGCAAAAATATAGTAGATTTGATTCTTAAGAATAAGGAAAAGTCTTACAAGCTTGCGATCGTCGGAATAGGAGGAGTTGGTAAGACAACACTAGCACAAAAATATACAATGACCAAAAACTAAAAGGAAGCTTCAACAAACAAGCATGGGTTTGTGTTTCCAAAGATTTCTCTGAAGTAGCAATTTTAAAGGAGATTCTTCGCAAAATTGAAGTACAATACATGCACGACGAATCAATCGATGAGCTCCAAAGTAAGCTGGAATCATCCATTAGAGATAAGACTTTCTTTCTTGTGTTGGATGATGTGTGGCAGTCAGATGTTTGGAGAAATCTACTAAGGATACCACTGCATGCTGCAGAAACAGTGATTGTTCTTTTGACAACTCGATCTGACACTATTGCTGTTGAAACTGGAGTGGACCATACACACCGAGTTGATTTATTGTCATTGGATGTAGGATGGGAGTTACTATGGAAGAGCATGGGCATCACAGAAGAAAAAGAAGTGCAAAATATGCGAGATTTAGGGATTGATATTGTTCGTAGATGTGGTTGTCTTCCTCTTGCAATTAAGGTCATTGCTAGAGTGCTATCATGCAAAGATCAAAATGAGAATGAGTGGAAGAAGATTTTAGAAAAAGATGCTTGGTCCATAACTAAACTTCGTAGTGAGATAACAAGTGCGTTATATCTGAGCTATGAAGAGCTGCCATACCATCTGAAACAATGTTTTATTTATTGTGCTATGTACCCTGAAGATGCAGATATTTTCCGTGACGATATTGTTAGAATGTGGGTGGCTGAAGGCTTTGTGAATGAACAAGGTGAGAAATCACTGGAAGATATAGCAGAAGAACACTACTATGAGCTGATCCAACGAAATCTCCTGCAACTAGATTATGGCTATGCTGACCTCAGTTATTGCAGAATGCATGATATGTTAAGGCAGCTTGGATGTTATTTATCTAGAGAAGAACGTTTTGTTGGTGAGCCAGAGTCAACCGGGGTTAATGTTATGAGTAAATTCCGACGTATTTCAATTGTCACTACAAAGGATATGGTTGTGTTACCTAGACTGGATAAGGGGAAGTATAAAGTGAGAACATGCAGAACTTCCTATACCAAGTCTTTGCGATTTGATGATAAAATATTTAAAATATTTCCATACATCCGAGTTTTGGATTTGACAGATTCACAGATACAAAATGTTCCATCTTGCATTGGACGTTTGGTCCATCTATGATTACTAGACCTGGATGGGACTGACATATCTTCTCTCCCAGAGTCCATCTGTTATCTCATAAACCTTCAAATATTGAATTTGCAGAGGTGTAATTCTTTGCATAGTCTTCCTTCAGGAATAACTCAGCTATGCAACTTAAGGCGACTTGGCTTAGGGAGCTCACCAATAAATCGGGTTCCCCAAGGTGTTGGCAGACTAACTTTTCTCAATGATTTAGAAGGGTTTCCAGTTCATGGTGGCTCTTATAACAATTCTAGAATTCAAGATGGATGGAATCTAGATGAATTGGATCCTCTTTGGCAGTTGAGGAGGCTGAATATGGTCAACCTGGAAAGAGCAGTTCCTCCTAGTAATGATTCATTGCTAACAAACAAAACACACCTCAAAGAATTAATTCTCCGTTGCACTGATCAAACACATGAGCCATACTCTGAAGATGTTGTAATCAACATTGAGAAAACCTTTGATTTGCTAATCCCTGCACACAACCTGGAGGATCTCTGTTTTACAAAGTTCTTTGGTCAGAGGTTTCCCACCTGGCTAGATACTGCTACGCATTTGCCCTCACTGAAATACTTGCTGCTCATAGATTGCAAATCATGTGTACATCTTCCACCAATCGGTCAGCTCCCCAACTTGAAATATCTGAAAATCGATGGAGCAGCTGCAGTCACCAGTATTGGACCTGAATTTGTTGGCTCTGGGGTGGGTAATCTGAGATCTACAGAGCCAGTAGCTTTCCCCAAGCTTGAAACATTGGTCATCTGGGATATGCCAAACTGGGAGGAGTGGTCCTTCGTTGCTGAAGAAAAACAAGAGGCAACAACAGCAGGCACGGAAGGAGCAGAGGATGAGGCTGTTGCAAATCAAACAAGGATGCAGCTACTGCCACGATTAAAGAAGTTGAAACTTGACCACTGCCCCAAGCTGAGAGCTCTCCCACCACAGCTTGGACTGGAGGCCACCAGCTTGAAGGAGCTCCAGTTAAGAGATGTGCACAGCCTTAAGGTGGTGGAGAACCTCGGTTTCCTGTCAGAGGTCCTTTTAATTGTAGGTTGTGAAGACGTAGAGAGGGTCTCAAATATTCCCCAGGTGAGGCTGCTACGTGTACAACTGTGTCCCAACTTGAGGTGTGTTCAGAGGATGGACAACTTGCACGAGTTATTTCTGGCAGAGGATATGGAAGGTGTCGCCTCATCACGGTGGCTTCCTGGACTCCAAGAGAAGCACCGACAGCTGCACGATGGAGAAGCTATGACCATCACTAGACTCCGGATTTGGTTAGATGTCTATCTTCTCTTCTTTTAATGATCCATGTTTGTTTCCCTTTATTTACAGTATGAGGCGTCGATGACGCTAGTGACTCTGGATGAGGTGGTGGGAGATTATTGTGTGGTTGGAGAGATTATACAATATACATGCGGTGCCTACACGGCTAATCATGTATGTCTAGATCAAACTGGGCAGGACATTGATATGCAGGCTAGTCCGGAAAGCTGATGCAGGGTGTCACTACTACAAAACGTTACTAAGAGAACGCCAGCCATTTACATTAGGGGCGGTTCATTTTTCGAGCCGCCCCTATAGTGAGACACCATACGAGCCGCCCCTATAGTGACCACATTAGGGGCGGCTGGTGTTACGAGCCGCCCCTACTATTATTAGGGGCGGTTCAATCACCAGCCGCCCCTAATGTAGTCCGCAGTAGGGGCGGCTCTATATTGAGGCGCCCCTACAGTGGGATCCCGAATTTTGAAAGGAGGCACTAAAAATTAAAAATTTGTAAACGACCTCGGATGGAAAAACTTGCTAAATATGAAATGTAGATCTCGAAAAGTTATGAAACTTTGTAGTTGACCACTTTTTAGTTTGAAATCATTTAGTCATGCAAAAGTCGTGTTCAAATGTCTCAAATTTGAAATTCGAATTTCGTAAACGACCTCGGATGGAAAAACTTCCTACATATGAAATGTAGATCTCGAAAAGTTATGAAATTTTGTAGTTGACCACTTTTTACTTTGAAATCATCTAGGCATGCAAAAGTTGTGTTGAAATGTCTCAAATTTGAAATTCGAATTTCGTAAACGACCTCGGATGAAAAAACTTCCTTCATATGAAATGTAGATCTCGAAAAGTTATGAAATTTTGTAGTTGACCACTTTTTACTTTGAAATCATCTAGTCATGCAAAAGTTGTGTTCAAATGTCTCAAATTTGAAATTCAAAATTAAAAAACGACTTTGGATGGAAAAACTTCCAACATATGAAATGTAGATCTCGAAAAGTTATGAAACTTTGTAGTTGATCACTTTTACTTTGAATCCATTTATGGTCCTCAAATAGTCAATTTACACTCTGATTGTATCATATTTGGGGATGCGGAATGAGATATGGACACATATGAGTGTGTAGTGCAGTGGTGGGGAGGGGCATGCGAGCACGAGGTCGCGGGTTCGAATCTTGGGTACCGCAACATTTGCAAAAAGCCTGAAAAAATCACCATGTGTAGGGGATGTGAGTGGATGATGTTTTGGTAAATTTTTGAATTTTGAAAACGCGATTTTTGAAAAATAATTTCTGGAAATAACGCGGGGGCGCTCATACAGAAGGGCGGTTGCAGACCAACCGCCCCTACCGCAAAAAACAACCGTAGGGAACGGAAGATTAGGGGCGGCCGGCAAAAAACGCCCCTGAGGAGGCAAACCAGCCGCCCCTATAGAAAGGTTATGTAGTAGTGTGTCGAAGACCGTTGTGCTTCTCGGTCCGAGGAAGGACAAGATCTGTGCAACATCCAGTGTTGTGTACGTATGCTACTCGTGTTTGTGTAATTTCCCTTTCTTGTGAACCTTGTGAAGCGAAGAGCTATGTACGTGTTGGACATGTCAAGCTACTCGTGTTTGAAACTAATATATACGTGTGTCTCGTATGTCATATGAACCCGATGCAAGGAGTTGCAGAATCTTACGCTGTGCTTATCGGGGAAGGAGAAGATGCCTTCCTGATCTAGTGTCGTATACTCGTGTGTTTTTAATCAGTGTTTTCTGTGCTTGCGTACCTGAATAAGCTCATGGTATATACTCGTGTTTTTCAGTTTGGCTTTTTAATCAGTGTTTTTCAGTGAGTTTGTAGTCCCAGCGTGTCCTTTTGCTGCTACGTCAAGTGTGCTCGTGAATTCTGAGTAGGAGAGTTTCTGCAGGACACTGCTGTTACTTTGCACTATCTTAAAAATAAAAAAAGCTGTTGCTACGCTGGATTTTTTTCGTTCAGCGTCGCCTGCCCTGTGAATGCTATGTTTACGGAGAGTGTCAGATGTGTCGCTGTCATTTTGAGAGGTTTTCACGGTGAATATCAGAATGTGTCGTAGTCGATCGCTTGTTCGCGTGCTACTTGTACACACGGGACACGACCTGTACCCTGGGTCACATGCGCGTGTTCCTGGGCTTCACTCGACGGAAACAGCAGCGCTGCGTTTCATCAAATGGAACGTATTTTTCTTTGCCTTTTTCCCTGGGTCCCGAGAAGGTCACAGTAGTAGTAGGCACTTGTCTTGCTCTGCTTTTGCTCCTCTCCTGCCCTGCTCCAGGCGGCGATGGCCTGATCCCTCACTCGTTCCGTGGAGTATGTGTATAGCAGCCCATGCAAGGGTCCAAGTCGGCGTCGTGTGTATAGCTGCAGTCCGTGACACACAGGGTAACACTCTCTGTTCAGTGAATGCGCTGCTCTGTTTTTCCACTAGGAGCTCTGCTGACGGTAGACGAACTGCAGAGAGGAGTTACAAGTGCTACTGTCTGTAGTTGTAGTCAGTTCTGGGCGACGCATGATGATGCCAACACTTCACGTAGGATTCTATCCTGTAGCATTGCAGATGCAGTGGAGGAGACCTTGACCGTGGTGGACACAGAAGTCAAGTCACGGGCCGCCGCCCACTGGAACACAGCGCACTCGCATCGCAAGCAGGCTCTATCCTAAAAAGTTAATGCAATATTTATTTGTTAAGAAAAATTGAACATTTTTTTTGAGCTCACGACTAAGAGCAACTCCAGCCGGGCATGCAAAAATTGGACCCTAAATTTTTATTTTCAAACTGCCATACATAAATTAGGGGCCTAAAATAGAGTCCAACTCCAGTGGGAAAATAGTCCAAGACCCTATTTGTATGGTCCCACTTGCCGAAAAAAATTAGCCAGCGAAAAATCACTGCCGAGGAAAAGCCGATGCGATGTTGACGCACCCGGTCTCCCCGACCGCCGGGCGCTGGTGGCGACATGTCGCCATCCGGGCCGCCGCCGCCCGCCATCTCCCCTCGCTGAACGGCCGACGGCCGGCCGTGGCGCTGCCCGCTGCCCCACATGAGCCAAGACGACGCCGTAGAGGATCGGGAGGGCGACGAGCTGGGGTACTCGTACCGTATCACCACCGCCGGGCGGCATCGCCGGGCCGGCTCGTGGTCGCGTGTGCCGACAAGCCCGTGGTCTCGCGGCGCACCACCAACCGGGCCCGTCTCATGGACTTCCAGGTCGATGTGACCTCGCCGCCGTCCTCGATCTCCTCGGACAAGCCACGGCACGGAACCGCAGCAGCAACGGGGGCGTTGCACCTCGTCGGAACTGCAGGAGCCCGCATCGCTCTCTGCCGAGACCGGTTGCGGCGGCGGTGAGGGAGCAGCAGCAAGCGTCCTCGAAAGCCACCACCAAGACTTGCTTTTCCGGGCCGCCGCCACCACCTCGCGCTGCCGAGCTGGCCGCGCGCCACGCCCCAGACCCGACCGAGCCAGCAGCCGACGGCAATCCATGGAGAAGGAAACCGCCACGATGGGCTCCTCGCGGGCGGCGCCCGATCTGGTCGGGAAGCTGCAGAGCTCCCGCACCGACCCTCCCGCGGCGTCGTCGATGCGCCGCCCATCACCGAAAGCGGCTGCAGATCGCCGGTCGCCGCGTGGGAGCAGGTGGGACAACTCCTTCCCCGGCGGCGGTTGTACCGGACAACGAGGAGCGCGGCGTCGACGTCCGGGCCGAGCCCGCCGGGAGCCCGCCGCCTCGTGGTCGGTGAAGAAGACCGCGCAGACGCCGATCCACCATGCTGCGGTCACCGCGACGTGAGCGGTGGAGGAGCAGGCCCGACCAGCGATTTGCGCGCCGGCGGCGAGCGGTGCTTGCGTGCCCGGACGGGAGGGGAAGGGGAAAGCAGGTGGGACCCACCGGATAGGGTCCTTCTCGGATCCGGGGGCTTGAAACTATAATTTGGGTGGGGCATGAAAAATAGAGGGTCATCTAGGGGCTCCACCGGAGTTCATTTTTTTCTTCAACCCCCTAGAATTTAGGGTAGAGGCCCAAATAGGGGCTCCACTGGAGATGCTCTAAGCGTGTTTTTTCAAAAAAAAAAAACAATTCCCTGTTGAACCAAATATATAGAAAATACTATGATTTATCTTTCACATTTCAATTTTTTTTTTTTTTGAAACAATAAAGAAATATATTTTCACAACAAACCTATTTGAAAACTTGATGTTGTTTGACTCGCAAAGGAGATTTACATGTTTATGAGACATCAGAGTTAGTATATGGATCTGGCAATGCTGCATGGGAACAATAATGGTGAATGTATACGCTGAGCTACATGCATATTAATTCATATCTGTTTTTAAATCCAGAATTTCACAAACTACCACTGGTATAACATTTATATTAGGAGGCGGGGCTTTTTATTAACCGCTCTGAAGTTAAACAAATACATGTACCCATTGCATGTTTTCACTAATAATGTCATGATATTTTCTATCAGACCACCTAAAATAAATGTGAAGCTGATTAGATAAGTGTGAAGGGGTAATGTTAGAGGGTTTCAGTGTCACATGCGCACTGACTTTAGGGATACAAAATATACTACTACTTTTGTATATGATACACTAATATGCGATGCCAATAAACAGGCAAAAGATAGACTGACGTTTTAGTTTACAGTCTTTGGGTAGCAAGTGCTCGCCTCACCCACTTTCCAACCACCCCACCCTATGGAGGTAACAAGGTAGTGCTCGGCTCACCACTTTCCATCATGCAGACACTGTCTTTTAGTCTACGTTTTCCGCACAGCTTATCCCCCACTCGCAAAAGACATGATGCTTCAGTAGTAACGAGAGGGATTGCGTTCTGGGTTCTCAGAGCGTTTGTCTTTCTGCAATCTGCATCATTGAATTCGAATTAGTAGTTCGTACATTATTTGCCAGGGTGAGTTCAATGGCTTCAGATTTGTTCATCTTTTCTCTCTTATTTCATGACTGATTTATTGATCTGCGCCGTTTGTGTTGGATCTTACTGGTTGAAGTAAACCTGTTCGGGTTGGAGTCGAAGTTCGCGTTAAGACCTGTGTCACCTTCTGCAGCACTCTGGCCAGTGTGACGGCTCTGTCATGTCCAAGGTATGTTCTTAGCTAAAAAAATCTTCATTTCCTTCACTTAATAAGAAGATGTTTGATGATGCACAAAGAGCGAGCAGAAGCTTGATTCCAGGACAGTGAGATTTCCTTATGTGGCACTCTGATCAGTGCCTTACAAATTGTCCCCTGTTCAGCCTGCTCATAAAATTCTTATTTAGTGGTAATTCGTCTTGTTAGCTAATTACAAGCTAAGCTCTTCTTGGTTTTGATCAACTAAACAGCCATTTATCCTTCTAAGCAGCTCTTCTTGTCACCACTCTTTGCAGGGGTTGCCTTGTGATCTGTTGGTTTTCGTTCTCTTCTATTTTCTATACTGGTCTCTTTGGGCACCTCTGTTTATTAATTAGACCTTAAAAGTACTCACAGGTTGTGATCTGAAGAACCTGCTTGGGAAAGATGATTACTGCAGGATCTTACTACCAGACTGATCTTTTCCTTCTTGGTTAAGATTAGTATTTGTGCTTCAGATTTTTTCATGTTCTAATCTAGTGCAAAACTGGAAGGAACTTGATAAGGGCAAAAGCCGCTGCACTGAGAGTGATAAGTTACTACATCAGACCAAGAATGGTGAATCTATTGAGACCAGTCTATATAAACGTTTCTCTGCAAGAATTCATTTCTCCCTTAAGAAATGATGCAAGTCGGAGGAGGAACAGAGAGCATGCTTTAGTAGGCACTGCTCTTTTGGTGTTGACTTTCCAACAGCTCATCTGGTTCTCTGCGTCCTTGCCAATTTGGTAAGCTCAACTTAAACAGTTCCTTAAGAATGGTCTCAGACAACTTCATATCGTTTCACTTAAATCACTCCTAGTTTGTGTAATTGAATATGTTGATTTTTTTTTTCTTTCAGAATAGTACAGGCACATAGTGGTCTACATCTGCATCACTGTGCTGTCAGTTGCTCTAGATCGCCTATGTTCAACGATTGATTGCTGTGGAAAGCTCCCAGGGATCATGTTAATCACGAAATAGCTATGATGGCATTCTTCATTATCAGCTAAGTATATTCAGGTATGTATCTACTTCTAATATATCAGATTCACTAATGGCGTTTCTCCTTGTTGTCGGCAAAACAATTATATATATCTATTGGTTCAATCAAGCTTTCATTCTCTCTACTTTTTGCTGCAGGACGTGCCAAAGTGCGATAGATCGGGAGTCATCTGTTAGCTGTTCTATTATACCTGTTGGAAGATACAGTTTGTAAGGTAAGAACCATAGATGTGCTTCTCAATATTGTTTGGTTGCTTCCTAGATGTGATTAGGTTGAAAAATCTGATACAACAAACTTTTAAGCTTCTTTTTTTTCCCTATAAGGAAAGAGAGAGTATCTCGGCTATTAAAGAAAAAACAATCTTGGTCTGATGGCAAGTTATCCCATTTGAAGACCAAATTAACACATTTTCTAATCATTGCCAGCCTACAAATCTTTTTGGGCATCTGCCAAAACATCTTGGTCTGATGGCAACCATACTTTGAATCTTTTGTTGGATCATGTGCCAAGAAGTTGCAAGATATTGTTACAGAGGAGGCCATATTAATTTTAGGTGTTAAAGAAGAGATCATAGAACTGCAGAGAAGAATGGAGCAGATATGATACTTTCTTAATGATGCAGAGCAAAGAAATCCATCATGCTTTAGCTAATGGTAGAATTACTATAGGTTTCATGTAGATGATGTTAAGTAATTTACAAACTGATGACATCAAATTGTACACAAGGTAAAAAGCAGAACTTGTTGCTACATAACCTAATAGTAAGGTGCCCTGGCATACCTGGTGCAAGTTACCTATATGCGATCGACTGCAATAAGAAGTTGTGATCTAAACTAATCACTTTCCAAACACAATTCAATTTAGTTAACATTGTACAATTCTGAGACCAAGTTAACATATTTGTGCGTTGATTGCCTGTCTGCAGATTTTGTGGTGTGCCTCTCCCTCTCATCTTTATCTGATGGCAACCATACTAGAGTCTTTGGTTGGATCATGTGCCAACAGGTTGCAACATATCATTACAGAGGAGGCCATATTGATTTTAGGTGTAAAAGAGGAGCTCACGGAACTGCAGAGAAGAATGGAACAAATACGACACTTTCTTAATGATGCAGAGAAAAGGGGAGTCAATGAATCAGCAGTCGAAAATTGGATTCGTCAACTAAGGGATGCTATGTTTGATGCTGATGATATTATTGACTTGGCTAGATCTAAAGGAAACAAGCTATTGCGGGATCATTCTTTGTTATTATCAAGAAGATTAAATAGGTGCAGTGGTGTTTTCCTTTTGTCTTGCTTTTCTAATATCCAGATACGTCATGAGGTTGCTGTTAAGATTAGAAGAGTGAACCGAAGAATAGATAACATTTCAAAGGATAATGTATTCTTGTCACTCACAAATACACAACCAACTGGAACAGTTTTGGCATCAAAACTAAGAAGAAGTTCCAACCTTGTTGAACCCAACCTTGCTGGTAAGGAGGTCATACATGCTTGCACAAAACTAGTAGATTTGGTGCTTAAACACAAGGAAAACAAGTCCTACAAAATTGCAATTATTGGAACAGGAGGAGTCGGTAAGACCACACTAGCTCAGAAAATATACAATGACCAAAAATAAAAGGGTTATTCAACAAACTTGCATGGGTTTGTGTTTCCAAGGACTACTCGAAGTTGCTATTTTACATGAGATTCTTCGAAGGATTGAAGTAAACTACATGCCAGATGAATCAATTGAAGAGCTTCAAAGCAAGCTATTAAAGGGAAGAACTTTTTCCTTGTGTTGGATGATGTGTGGAAGTCGGATACATGGACAAATCTACTGAGGATCCCATTGTACTCTGCAGCCACAGGAATAGTTTTACTCACATCTCGACTTGATACAGTTGCTGTGGAAATTGGAGTGGACTATACACACCGAAGTTGATTTAATGTCAATGGATGTAGGATGGGAGTTACTGTGGAAGAGCTTGGACGTCAACGAAGAAAAAGAAGTGCAAAATCTGCGAGACTTAGGGATAGATATTGTTCGAGATGTGGTGGTCTTCCTCTTGCAATTAAGGTTATTGCTAGAGTTTTAGCAAGCAAAGATCAAACCGAGAACGAATGGAAGAAGATTTTAGGAAAAAATGCTTGGTCTGTGGGCAAACTTCCTAGTGAAATAACAGGTGCTTTATATCTAAGCTATGAAGAACTACCACACCATTTAAAGCAATGTTTTATCTACTGTGCTATGTACCCAGAAGGTGCAGTTCTTTGCCGTGATGATATTGTTAGGATGTGGGTTGCTGAAGGATTCATAGAGGAGCAAGATAGCCAACTACTCGAAGATACAGCAGAAGAATACTACTATGAATTGATATATCGAAATCTCCTCAATCCAGAGTATTTGACATTTCACCTTCGCGAATGCAGAGTGCATGATCTACTAAGGCAGCTTGCTTGTCACTTATCTAGAGAAGAATGTTTTGTTGGTGACCCAGAATTAATTGGGGTTAATATCAGCAAATTTCGACGTATTACACTCGATACTGCGAAAGGATATGGTAGTCTTCCCAAACATAGATAAGGAACTATATAAAGTGAGAACTTTGAGAACTTCATATAAAAAAGTCGCTGAGAATTGAAAATACAGTTTTCAAAAGATTCCCAAAAATTCGTGTTTTAGATCTCACAGATTCACTTATACAAAGTGTTCCATCTAGCATTGGATGTTTGATCCATCTAAGATTACTAGACCTTGATGGAACTGATATATCTTCTCTTCCGAAGTCCATCTGCTGTCTAATAAACCTTCAAACATTGAACTTGCAGATGTGCCCTGCTTTGCACAGTCTTCCTTCTGGAATTACTCAATTACACAACTTAAGAAGACTTGGCCTTGAGGATACACCAATAAAGCAGGTCCCAAAAAGGTATAAGCAAATTAATTTATCTCAATGATTTACAAGGCTTTCTGGTTAGTGGTGGCTGTCATAATATTACTAGAATGCAAGATGGGTGGAGCCTAGAAGAATTAGGTCCCCTGTCACAGTTGAGGAAGCTTGGTTTGATTAAACTAGAAAGGGCACATCCTTGTAGCAGAGACTCGTTGATAAGAGACAAAATATATCTAAGGCAATTAAGTCTAGAGTGCACAGAATGTACAGACATACCATATTCCGAAGATGATATAATCAACATCGAGAGGATCTTTGAGAACCTAATCCCTCCAGACAACCTGGAAGATCTAACTATTTGGGGATTCTTTGGAACCAGGTATCCCACCTGGCTATATACCAATATCAATTTGTCCAATGTATTGTACTTGAAGCTGGTAAATTGCAAATCATGTGCTTGTCTTCCTCCGATCGGACAGCTCCCAAACTTGAAATATCTAAAAATTGAGGGGGGCACTTTAATTACCAAGATTGGACCAGAACTTTTTGGATATGATATGGGCAATCCTGGATCTACAAATTTAGTAGCTTTCCCCAAGCTTGAAACACTTCTAGTCTCGGATATGCTGAACTGGGAGGAGTGGACCTTTGTTGCAGAAGAAGAAAAGGCAGTTATAACAATTACGGAAGGCGGAAAGGCCGCACCTCCTGACAAGAAAAAGGAAGAATCCCCATCTACAAGGATGCAGCATTTGCCACGTTTGAAGGAGTTAGAACTTGTCTGCTGCCCCAAGCTGAGAGCTCTGCCACCACAGCTTGGACAGATGGCCGGCAGCTTGCAGAAGCTGTATTTGAGATACATGAGTAGCCTTAAGGTGGTAGAGAATCTCCTCGTCCTCTCAGAGATGCTTTTAATCGATGAATGTGAAAACCTAGAGAGGGTCTCCAATCTTCCCCATGTGAGACAGCTCCATCTACAGCTGTGTCTGAAGTTGAGATGTGTTGAGAAGTTAGACAGCTTGCAGGAGCTGTTTTTGACGGAGGATATGCGAGATGTGTCCTCAGAGTGGCTGTATGGACTCCAAGAGCAGCAGAGAAAGCTGCACAGAGAAGAACTGGATGTCTACACTTGGTGAACACATACAGATTGCCCAGTTAGCTGACTACGGAGATGCAAGGTATGAGCATTTGCTGGATTTTTTTTTTTTTGTTACATAGTTATTTACCCTGCTTTCAACTGTGCACTGTAGCACCTCAACTATCTGCAAGCAGTTTACAGTTTTTTCATATCCAACAAATGCACACAAATCCAGCTCAATATAGCATATGATGCTAGTAAATTATGAAATAGTGCAAATTGCAGTGCAGTAATTAGGACCCCAGACATAGACATTTGCATTCATCGAAATATTAGAAACCGAACCAAACAGGCACTAATCTTACCTTTGAAATGCAGTGTGTGCAAGGTCAAGCCGTGGGCGCCGGGGGACGGGGCGGTGCCACACTGGTGCACTGCCACAACGCCGCTGCGGTCCTGCGGTGGAGCGGCGCTTCCTAGCTGTCTTCAGCCGGCCGGCTTCCAGTCACAGCGTCAGTCCGTCAGTCCCATGGCCGCCACCGGCCATGGAGTGGAGGGGGAAACAGGAGAGGGGCAGGGCGCAAGCGCAACCCCCGAGGCCGGATGGCCGGAGGGCGGAGCGAGGCGAAGTAGCAGAGAGGAGCGCCGCCGCATCGCGGACGGTGGTCGGGAGCTGCGGACTGGAGTCGAGAGCTGGAGAGGCTCTGCGGGATGCGTCTGCTGGGCTGAAAGCTGAATGGGCTGGGCTGTACGTCGGGCTGAAGCCCCCAGCTCGGGCCCCAAATCCGCCCCAGGCTCTGATTCGATGCTGCTTGCTATCTGCTTGGGCCCATGGGTACTGCAATAACAAATGTAGTGCACTGCGTGCATGTCTACTTTCAATGAGATTGCCTTTAATTTCGTCTAGGATTAGGATGTCAACTTAAATTTTGCAAAACTACTACATCTGCTGTTGTTTCGACTTCTGAATACCTGTATTTACATATCAATATTATCAATGCATTTCTGCATAAGAGCAGCTGATCGCCTTCCCTGCCCAGGTTTTAATTTCGACGGAGATCAAGGTGCATTTCGGTTCAGAAATTTCAGTACATTTGAATGACCAAAGCTAACTGCAGTCATGGATTATATATAACAGTAAGTCGAATCAAATTCTTTGTTGGCCCTTCCATTCCATTTTTCTTGGCCCCTAACGTAGGATCCGTGGTTTGCCAAGCATGTCATGGATGCTACTTGCAGGACATCCATGTAAGACGCCTTCCTCTGCTTTCTCCCGCCGGTTTCAGGGGTCCTCCTTCTCAAGCTAGTCAGCAGCAGAGAGGGGCCAATCATCGGCGCCGCCCACGGCCCGCACGGCCCACGACGATGCCGCCAGAGCTCGCGACAATGGAGAGCTCGCGACGACGCCGAGGCGATGACGACGCCACAAGCCAACCGCGCGAAGTCCGGGCGGTTAGGTTCGGCGGCCTCCCTCCCTCTTCCTCCTCCCCGGCCAGAAATCCGGTCGGTTGGTTTCGTCCGCGACCATCGACATGGCGGTGGGCCAGTTTGGAGCGAGGCGCGGGGGGGCGCGCCGAAGTGGGGCCCGGCTGGCCTCATTCGGCCAGGCGGTGGGGGCCTAGGTCATCCATGGCGGTGGCGGTGCGAGAAGAGCTGGGCGAAGTGGGAAGAAGGGGTGCCTGGGGCGGGGGTGGGGAGCCTGAGGTTGACGGCGGCGGCGACAAATACGAGTAAGGAGAAGATGGCGACGGAGCGGGGACAACGATGGGCCTTAGGCGGTCCCTTAGTCGGGCTTGTCCTTGTCGGCACGTAGCACGCCCCTGCAGAGAGGGGGCCACCGAATCGCGGTAGCCGGGGAGATCTGCTTGGGCCGGCCCATGGGAATTGATGTGAAAATTGCCCCACGAAAGGAAAGGCCTTATCATCTCTCTGGGCCATAGGCCAATTCTGGCCATGCAGTGCTCCACCACGTAACGGTACTCCGATCGCTGTATGTCTGCATGGAATATTCGCAGACCGTCACCATTTGCCAATAGTTACTACTGTATTTCCAAATATCTTGATCGGTTACTAATTGCGATGAAGGGTACAGTTCGGACTGGGTCCATGGGGTGGTAACCTATTGCTGTCATGGAGGCATCAGCTTTTATTGCATCTCATAGACTTGTTGCCCGCTCTTCATCAAATCTAATAGTGACGGCATCAGGGAGGGTGCATGTGCATGCATCAGGGAGGCACTAGTCTTTTCCTACGTCAGAATGCGTGGCTAAACAAGACATTACAAGCATGTTGAAGTTGAACTGAACCGTCGTGTAGTCATTGTTGGTCCCTACCAAAGTAATCAAGGACCAATCCACCGTTGCTGCATCAGTGACTTGTCCGAGAGGACAATAATGGAGTTGCTGAATTAACTCTTTTGTGTCCTCTCCACTGGAGGTAGGTTTGCTCTCGACTCTGGTGGTACCAATAAGTGGAGAGAGTTAAAGAGAGGAAGAACATGCTTCAATAGGAACTCCCGGACTGTTCTGTATGTTCAGTTTTCAGACAGCGCTTCACTTTCTGCATCCTTCCAATTCACAGTACGCTGATTTACTTGGGTGAGTTCAATGATTTCAGATTTGTTCATCTTTCCTCTATAATTTCACGACTAATTTGCACCGTTTAGTTGACTTAGCTGGTTGAAGAAATCCTGTTTGGCGTGGAAGCTCATTTTAACACCTCCAGCAGCACTCTGCTCAGTGTGCCAGCTCTGTCGCATTCAAGGTATGTTGTATGTTCTTGCCTACGAAAAGCTTCAATGCCTCCACTTAATAATAAGATGCCTCTGGACTGAGAGACAGGGAGAGACAGAGAGAGAAAAAGCTTGATTCTGGACGGAGATCTCCTTATGCTAGATCTTAAAATTTTTATTTAGCGGTAATTCTTCTTGTCACTTAATTACATGCCAAGCTGTTCTTGTCATAGATATAATCAATGAAGCAGCCGTTTAACATGCTAAGCTGTTCTACTTGTCCCCACACTTTCCAGGAGTTACCGTGTGATCTGTGGGTTTTCGTTCTCTTGTGGTGATCGAGTGATATTATTTAAGATCTGTTGGCTTCCGTTCTCTTCTGGTGATCGAGTGATAGTCCTCAGTTGTCTAGTTTGAATACTGGTTTCTCTGGGCGCCGGTGTTTAAGATCTTCAAATTACCTGCGGGTTGTGATCTGAAGAAACATCTTTTTTCCAAACACAGGCCAGGTTTGTTGTACAAAATATTAGCTAAGCATATTCAGGTATGCATCTTTTCTACTTCTAACATATCAGATTCACTAATGGTGATTATTCTTGTCTGCTGCAAAACTATGAGTTATATCTATTGATTCAACCAACCTTCCGTTCTCTCTACTTTTTGCAGGAGGTGCTAAAGTGCGATAGATTGAGGGTCCTCAGTTAAATAATCTCTACATATATTCTTTGCCAAGCTGTTTGGCCTTCCTCAGTGACGATCTTACAATGAAGAGGGGTTGATCATCAGAGCAAAATCCTATTGGAAGATAAAAGTTTGTAAGGTAAGAGACCCAAGCACGCTTCTCGGTATTGTTTGGTTGCTCCCATGATATATGTTCTTATTTCTCCAAGAAATGTTTCCTTCTCTTTGCAAACTGTTGGTCCTTATATCCATGATATTAGGTCCAAATTTTGATAAAAATGCCTTCAAAGATTTTTTTGTCTATAAGGAAAAAGAGAGTATAAGATACAGTTTGTAACGTAACAGCTGCAATGGTGCTTCTTTTTTTCGAATGCAGGTTTATGTCTCAGTATTTCATTAAGAGAAGTGTGAAAAGTTTTACATGATCTAGTAGGTTCCAACGCGAGATGCCTATGTCACCTTGCAGTCCGTCATGGGGGCAAGGTGGTCCAGGCCGACCAAGCAAGAGGAGTGAGTGCCACACCTGGCGGGTGTAGATGCAGGAGGTCAGTAGGTGGTCGATGGTTTCGTCGTCCTGTCCGCACAGGATGCAAGTGGCTCTCGACTGTAAACCGTGATGGTGTCGGGCGATCCGCTGTCTAGGGCACCCATGCTGCGCCGCCAAGCGAGAACTTCACCTTGGGCAGTGCTGAGGCTCCCCATACCTCCGCCACTCCCGCCAATGATGTCCGACCACGAAGAACGCCTCGTGCGGATGCGCCGAGTAATCGACCATTTGACGCCCAAATACCATTACAAGACGGGTCGGGCATTCCTTCCCCGCAAGTGTATGCCATGCAACCTCCTGGAGGGCCATGCTCGTCCATGACTTTTGCTGTCTGTGGACCGCCAATGTCCAGCAGACCCACTAAAGGTCCGGCAATGTTTCACTCACGGTGCGGCCGCGTGTCATCCGCCACCGCCCGAACATGTTGGGTGCAATAGTGCAGATTGTGCCCTCCGGCAGCCAGCTGTCGGTCCAGAAGAGGGCGCGGTGACCATCCCCCAACTGCACCGTGATCGAAGCCTGAAAACATACGGTCGATGGAGCGCTCCACACTAGAAGTAAGCCGCCCGGGCACGTCCGGCTCGGCCATGCGCTGCCACTCCCAACGCAAGCATAGTACGAAGCCCCGGAACCGTAGGTCCGGCAGGCCTAGGCCTCGAGATCCCTCGACAAGGGCCATGCGACTATGCACTTGCCACGCCAGTGGACTATGAGCCTACCCACAGGAAGGCGCGCCTCCGCTTGTCGATCTCCCTCAATAGCCCAGGCGAGAGGGTCCAGCTGATGGAAAGGTGAACTGAATCGCAGAGGTTAGTCTATGCTAGTGTGTCTTACTGCCGGCCTTGGTCAATAGGTTCTCTTTCCAGTCAGATCCGTGCTACCACTTTGTTGACAATGCGTTGCTCAGTGTCGTGGCCCAGCTTCTTGACTGACAGCGGTGCCCCGACGTAGGGGATTGGGAAGTCTTGACGGTGTCATGGGAACACCTCGTGGACGGCCGCTACCTCCTCCTCCGAGCACTGGACCGGGGTCATGATGCACTTGTCAATGTTAGTCACAAGGCCGGACGCCCCGGCGAAGAGGTTGAGGAGATGCCTGATGCACGCGAAGTCCGTGGCTGTGGGCAATAAGAAGATCACCAGGTCATCAGCACAGATGAAGGTCCTACACTTGACGACGTGGTCACAAAGCGGCCTCAGCATCCCGGCTCTGTCTACCTCGGGGATGCCTCTAGGATGAGAGTTGAGGACCTCTATGATGATGATGAACTGAAACGGGGAGAGGGAGTCTCCCTGTCATAGGCCCCACGTGTGGCAGATGCGTCGCCCCGGCCGACCGTTGACGAGCACCCTGGTACCGGCCGTAGATAGCATGCCCGAGACCCAGTCACACCACCTCTGGGGGAAGCCAATGTGCGTCAGGACCTCCAGGAGGATGGGCCACGCCACCGTGTTGAATGCCTTGGCGAGGTCTACCTTGAGCAGGACCATGGGCACCTTCCGTGCGTGTAGCCAACGACAAGCTGTCAACGGTGTAGGGCCGAGGAGACCATGACCCGGGTGACAGCTGAGTCAAGTCGTCGGCCCGACGGCCCCCACTCACTGACGGAGCAGAGTATGTGGTGGCATGTGCTCCATCAACTCGACTCCGATGGTACCAATAAGTGGAGGGAGGAATAGAGAGGATGCTGCAATAGGAACACCGGACTGCTCTGTAGTTTTACTTTCCAGCCAGCGCCTCTCTTTCTTCATCCTTCCAATTCATGGAACGCTGATTTACTTAGGTGAGTACAATGGTTTCAGAGTTGCACATCTTTCTTCTCTAATTTCTTGACTGATCATTTCTTATGGACCTAGCTGATTGAAGAAATCCTGTTCGCCCTGGAAGTTCATTTTAACACCTCCTGCAGCACTCTGGTCAGTGTGCCGGCTCTATGGTGTCCAAGCCTCTATGTTCATGTCTTTGAAAATCTTTATGAAAATCTTTATTGCCTCTACTTTATAATAAGAGGTTCTGATGTCCTACTTTCTGTTGTCAAAGCATTTGCTGAATAAGCTGAAGCTTACCTTTCTGTCGAGACAGAGAGACAGAGACCGAGAGAGCAGAAGCTTGATTCTGGACAGTCTAACCATTTCTACAAGACAGCTGAGTGAAGGGATCGTCTTGGGAGCAATACAATTTGCATTAGTGGTAATTCCTCTTGTAAATTAATTACATACTAAGCTGTTGTCTTGGGTACGTGTGATCAAGGAAGCAGCCATTTAACTGGCTAAGTAGTTATACCTGTCCCCACTCTTTGCAGGAGTTGCCGTGGATTCTGCTGGTTTTCGTTCTCTTTTTGGTGATCCACAGGGGTAGTCCTCACCTGTGTTTGTCATCTTACAACTACTAACGGGTTGTGATCTTAAGAAACTGCTTGGGCAAGATGATTACTGCAGGATCTTATTACCAGGCTCTTTTCCTCGGTGGTTAAAATTAGTATTTGTGCTTCAGATTTGCACGTTCTAATCCTGTGCAAAACTGAAAGGAGCTTGAGAAGAGCATTGGCCACGACACTGTTAGTGATTAGTTACACATAAAAGGCAACACTACTGCACGAGGCAAGTATTGGTGAATCTATAGAGACTGATCAATATAGATATTGTCTGCAAGATTTCATTTCCCGCTTCAGAAATGAAGCAAGTGGGAGGAGGAACAGAGACCATGCTTTAGTAGGAACTGCTCTTTTGGTTTTCACATTCCAACACCTTGTTTGGTTCTGTGCGTCCTTAACAATTTGGTAAGCTTGATACAATCAATTCATCAATAACGGTTTCAGACATCTTCATATATTTACACTTACTAGATCACTGATCATTCCAGGTTTGTGTAATTGCATATGCTAAAATTCATTTTTTTATCTCAGAGAAAAAAATTCATACAGACAGATAGTGGTCTACATCTGCATCACTCTGCTGTCAGTTCCTCTACCTCCTCGCATGTTCAAGGTTTGTCTTCTATGGAGTGCTCCAAGGAATCCAGTTAGTCAAGAACTAGCTATGATTTCATTATACATTTTTTTCTAACACAAGCCAGATTTTCATGTGATGATCATATAGTGATAGCAGAAGCTTGATGCAGCACAAAGCACCAGTTTGTGTTGTACCACTGCCTGACAACAATCCTGTTTTTTCTAGATAAAGGATAAAAATCCGGCTTCATCTATCCGTAGATAGAATCAGGGCCAATTATTACAGAGTTCAAATCAAACTTAAGTTTTGCTGAATACAAATTCCAGCCACACTCATAACCAATGAAACAAACAAATAAAGGTTTTGACTAAACATAAGCAACGTGTCTCTGTGACAGCCAACCACTGGAGCCGAAGAAAGATAAAGCTGACACTTCTAGGTGACATGCCGCTGAGATCAATTGATCCTAAAGATCTTCATGCCGCTGCAGGCTTGCCCACCGTCGTGGCCAATGAGTTAACAATCCTGTTGGGATTAGCAAAACTTGCATAGACACAAATTGCATCCATTTCCAAATATTAGCTAAGCAGAGGCAGGTATGTATCTTTTCTACTTCTAATATATCAGATTCACTAATGGTGATCATATTATTCTTGTCGGCTGCAAAACTTTGTGTTATATCTATTGATTCAACCAACCTTTTGTTTTGTCTACTTTTTTTTTTTTCAGGAGGAGCCAAAGTGCGATAGATTGAGAGAGTCCTCTGTTATATATATATTCTCTATAAATATTCTTTTGCCAAGCCGTTATTTTAAAATTTGTTTGGCCTTACTCAGTGAAGATCTTGAAATAAAGATGGGTTGATCATCAGAGCAAAATCCTATTGGAAGATAAAGTTTGTATGGTAAGAGACCCAAGCACGCTTCTCATTATTGTTTGGTTGCTTCCATGATGTTCTTATTTTTCCAAGAAATGTTTCCTTTTCTTTGTGAACTGTTGTCACTTATATCCATGATGTTAGGTCCAAATTTTGATAAGAACGCCTTTTAAGCTTGTTTTTTTTCTTATAAGGAAAAAGAGAGTACCTAGGCTTTTAAAGATGAATAAAATACAAATCCGATCCTTAAACTTTTCATGCCCAGTCCATAAACTTTTAAAAGTGTGTCATTACGGTGCCTAAAAACTTGATTTGGGTCTCAAATCAGTTCATTACAGGTTGTGCCCTCTTTGATAGTAGCAGAAAACTCAGCCGCCCCCCCCCTTCATTAATTTGTTTCAAAAAGAGCATTTCTTCCTGATTACCAATCAAAGCATGCAGAATAAAACATGTCATTCCTTAACTTGATGTGCAAAGCCTGAACGCATTGCTGAAAAAAACTTATCATTCATTTGCCTCACGACGAGAGAATGAATCAAAGTAACAGTAGCTCATTTTTAGCGCCCGCAAGCAGCGCCACCATCAGATTCACAGTCAAGGGCGCAAGGCCACCAGCAGATTCACCATTCAGAGTTCACTTGCTCAAAGAAAAGAGAGTAACAGTTCACAGAAAGCAGCAAGGAACGCAATTTGATTAAAAACATAGGTTCACAGCACTAGAACGCAAGGTGCACAGGTTCACAGTTCACTCAAATAACTAAAGTTCACGGCTCGCAGTTCTTCAAATTGGAATCTGATTTTAGACAACTAAATTTAGATCAACACTCTCGACAAAGTATCAATCTGACGTCTTGCCACAGAATCCGCACTGTGGCATTACTGTCATGTAGTCTATTCAATATGAGTTTACGGATTGTGAGGAGCTCACAGTAAACCGGTGCATGGTGCCCTTTTGCACCGCAATAAGCGCTGCCATGGTGATCCGCGAGGTTGCTCAACTTGCCTGTCCTCCGCCTGAGCGCCACAAAGAACCTCCTCCTAGGCCACGACGGTCGGCATGTGGTAGCCGTCGAGCGCGAGGGCGACCGATCACGTCAAGGGTAAAGCGCCGCCGCGAAGAATACGCGCTATCGCGATCAACTACCGAGCCTCCGCGAGGAATATGAAGGGTGAAGGATCAGAAGTGAATCGATGAGTCAAGTCGTGGTCAATTTCATTATGGCGAAGGGCTTTCACTGCTAATCGATCCTTGACGAGCTGGTTTGAGACCCAAATAGAGTTTAAGCACGGAAATGCTATACTTTGAAAGTTTATGGGCCGGGTGACACCCCATGAAAAGTTCGAGGACCGGATTTGTATTTTTTTACACTTTAAAGAATAAACAAAAAGGAGGTATATGCTAAATTTAGTGAATGTAATCCCAGTTTGAGACCAGGTTAATAAATTTTCTCATCAATGCTATTTATGGCGATTCATTTTTATCAATTGGAAGATAGTTTGTAACGTAATAGCCGCAATGGTGCTTCTTGATATTGTTTGGTTGCTTCCACTGAAAAAAAATAGCGCGCTATAGCAACAAAATAGCGCCGCTATAGTGGCCGAAGGGACCTAAAAACGGCGACCGCAGGGGGAATGGGAGCCTCGATTTTCCTTTTCAATTCCGGTCATCGGCTCAACCCCCAACCTTAAAAAGCGATCTTAAAAGGGAACAAGTAACACGCGTGCTAACTGGTAGCAAGATGTCACAGGCGAAGAAAAAGACTCAAAGAACCCAACGCAAAAACCGGATCGCAGATCGGAGCTCGAACAAGGAAACCACGGAAGAAACAGCTACTTAGGCAATTCATCGAACAACTTGCGGGCGCAGGGAAAAACGAACAGACTGAGCTGAATTAAAGCTGGGATTTTCACACAAGCAAAACTTGATCTAGCTGCCCTGCAAAAGAAGAAGATGATTGACTCGATGGCCAAATCACAACACAAGAAAGAGTCAACCTTTTTGCTTGACAAACCGAGCTCGGTGGAGAGGAATTGATTCTAGCTGCTGCTCTTGGCTTGAAAGCGAGCTGCTGCTGCGCTTGATAGAAGCTGATCACTTGAATGCTCGGCAAAACACAATGACGCAAGGCAAGCTAATCTTTTGGCTAATGAAAATTAGTACATGCAAGAACCAGCAATCCGAGTAGTACTCAAGGAAAATAAATAAATCAATTCAAAACTCACACACCGAGGAACAAGATACAGCAAGGAAAAAAATTCAACCTTGTTGAAGTCGAGCTCGGTGGAGGATTTGTTCTTGCTGCTGCTCCTGAACGACGTGGAGCAGCGCTTGCTGCTTTGGTGGCGAGCACCTGGCCGGGCTTGCTGCCTGGTGCTGTGTGCAGCTCGCCAAGCGCCTGCTCTTGGTCGCTCGTGCGTGGGCACCAAAGCAGCGCCGGCCTGCTTGCTGCCTCCTGCGTGGGTGTGCGCAGCCTGTGCTTGGATGCCTGGTGGCGTGCGCTGCCGAGCGCCGAGCAGGGGTGCCGTGCGTGAGCACCAAAGTGACACCGGCCTGGTGGATCGATCCCAAAGCGATGTCCTGCCGACGCACGGGGCAGAGGGTCGCTCGTGGTGGCCGGCCGCTGCCGTGCGCAGCCTGGACGGCAGCAGAAGCCGCTGCCTGCTCGATTGCTCGTCCCCCGTCTCCAAGATTCAAGACAAACACGAACGCCGGCCTGCACAAAACAGAGAAGACCACAGGATCCAAAAATTCCAGAGAAAAATCACAGATCACAGCAAAAGTGACGGAAATTGATCCAAAACGTCCGAGACGACAGGGAGATTTGGGGCCCCCTTCCCCAACGAAAATCACCAACAAAATCCACCAATTTGGTGTTCTTGGACCTCTAAACAAGAACCCTAAAATGGGGAAAAATAAAACGAAAATAAGAGAGGCCAAGGGGAGGATGGCTGCCATCCACTACTTATGGTCCTTATTTTTCATCCCTATTTTGTCCTTCGATACATATGAGCCAAACCATTAACCCTAGGGCTATTTTGGTCGACTCTAGGTATTTTTTCGATCCGACGGCACCGCGCCCCTCATCCGTAGCCTTGCTCCACGCATCTCCCGTATGCCGCCACGTGCCGCCCTTCCGGGTCCCACCGAACCTTCGCCCCGGTTTTGAGGCCCAAACCCGTAAACCGCCGCCGCTGGGTTTTGAGGGCAAACCACCAAACCTCCTCGACATCGCGTGTCATCGCCGCCTTGACCGCCCGAGTCGCCAGTCATCCGAAGCCCCGCCGCCGCCTTACACGCCGTCTTGACCCGACGACATCGTCCCCGCGCCGATGGTTTTGAGGGCAAACCACCAAACCTCCTCGACACGTGTCATCGCCGCCTTGACCACCCGAAGTCGCCAAGTCATCCGAGCTCCCCGCTCGCCCGCACGCCGCCGCCTTGACCCGATCGACACGGTCCCGCCATCGCCCTTCTTGCATTCGCCGATGTCCCGGGATATGTCGCCCACCATGGCTAGCCACCCGGCGCCCGGTCCCCTCGGTCCAAGCCTCACGTCCGTCCTTCACCTCCGCGGTCCGTCGCCCGCACGCCCTCCTTGGCCCCTTCACCTCGCCGCCTACCATCTCCGAGCTCCACACCTGTACAACACGAACCAAGAGATACGCCTTCGACACACTCCACGTGTGCCGGTGAACAAAACCGAAGCATAAAGAATAAAAGAAAATAGAATTAAAATGTTGATCGTTGACAATCACTCAATCACAAAACTAAACACATGTCACCTAAATCAACCATGTGTTCGCAGGCGCTTGTCGTGATGCTCATTAGCGCCCTATAGCGCCGAATAGTGTGCTAATAGAGCCGTTGCTAGCGCTTTTGGCTAAGCTCCCGCAAAATTCTATAGCCCGCTATATTCTATGCTTAATAACCTTCTTGTTTTTTTTTTCCTAAGGAGAGTTTAGTTTTTTTGTGGTTGGTACCTATATCCATGATGATACTAGGTCAAATTATGATACAACAACTTCCATCCTATTTGTGTTTTGCTATAAGGAAAGAGAGAATACCTCGGCTTTTATATATGTTAAATTTAAATGTTATATCATTTCAAGATCAAATTAACACATTTTTCTCATTCATTGCCAGTCTACAACTCTTTTCGGGCATCTCCCAAAAATCTTGGTCTAATGGCAATCATACTTGAATCTTTCGTTGGATCATGTGCCAAAAAGTTGCAAGATATTGTTACAGAGGAGGCCATACTAATTTTAGGTGTTAAAGAAGAGCTCACAGAACTGCAGAGAAGAATGGAGCAAATACAATGCTTTCTTAATGACGCAGAACAAAGAAGTATAAAAGAATCAGCTGTTAACAATTGGCTTGGTCAACTAAGAGATGCTATGTATGATGCTGATGATATCATTGACTTGGCCAAATCTAAAGGAAGCAAACTATTGCCAGATCATTCTTCATCAGACAGTTCAAACACATGCAGTGGCCTTTCCCCTTTCCTCCTGCTTTTCTAATATCCAAGCACGTCGCGAGGTTGCTGTTAAGATTAGAAGCTTAAACAAAAGAATTGATAATATTTCAACGGATAAAGTATTTACATCCTTGACAAGTACACAACCAACTGTAACAGTTTTAGTTCCAAAACAGAGAAAAAGTTCCAGCCTTCTAGAACTGGATCTTGTCGGTAAGGAGGTCATACATGCTTGTAGAAAAGTAGTAGATTTGGTGCTTGCACATAAGGAAAATAGGTGTTACAAGCTTGCTATCGTTGGAACAGGAGGAGTTGGTAAGACAACACTAGCACAAAAAATATACAATGACCAAAAGTTAAAAGTGAGTTTCAGCAAACAAGCATGGGTTTGTGTTTCCAAAGATTTCTCTGAAATAGCTATTTTGAAGGAGATTCTTCGACAAATTGATGTACAGTACATGCAAGATGAAACAACCAATGAACTCCAAAGAAAGCTACAATTGGCAATTAAGGATAAGAGTTTCTTTTCTTGTGTTGGATGATGTGTGGCAGTCAGACACATGGAATAATCTACTTAGGACTCCCATACATGCTGCATCCTCAGGAGTAGTTCTTTTGACAACTCGATCTGACACCATTGCTGTAGAAACTGGAACGGACTATACACACCGAGTTGATTTATTGTCAATGGATGTAGGATGGGAGTTATTGTGGAGGAGCATGGGCATCAAAGAAGAAAAAGAAGTGCAAAATTTGCAAGATTTGGGGATTGATATTGTCCGTAGATGTGATGGTCTTCCTCTTGCAATTAAGGTAATTGCTAGAGTGTTAGCAAGCAAAGATCCAACTGAGAATGAGTGGAAGAAGATTTTAGGAAAAGATGCTTGGTCCGTGACTAGACTTCCTAGTGAGATAACAAGTGCTCTGTATCTAAGCTACGAAGAGCTACCACACTATTTGAAGCAATGTTTTATCTATTGTGCTTTGTACCCTGAAGATTCGATAATCTACCGTGATGATATTGTAAGGATGTGGGTCGCTGAAGGCTTTATAGATGAGCAAGAAGACAGAGTCCTTGAAGACATAGGAGATGAATACTACTATGAGCTGATCTATCGAAATCTCCTCCAACCATATTATGACTATTCTGTTGATCTTATTCAATGTAGAATGCATGATTTACTAAGGCAGCTTGCTTGTCATTTATCTAGAGAAGAACTTTTGTTGGTGATCCAAATTCAGCAGGGGTTACTGTTATGAGTAAATTTCACGTATTTCAGTAGTCACTACCAATGATATGGTTGTGTTACCCACAACAGATAAGGGGGAAATGTAAAGTGAGAACTTGGATAACACACTACAGAAAATCTTTTGAGATTCAATGATATAATATTTGAAACGTTACCGTGCATTCGAGTTTTGATTTGACAAGTTCACATTTACAAAATGTTCCATCTTGCATTGGACATTTGATCCATCTACGATTACTAGACCTTGATGGGACTGACATATCTTGTCTTCCAAAGTCCATATGTTGTCTCATAAACCTTCAGATATTGAATTTGGAGAGATGTGATTCTTTGCATAGCCTCCCTTCAGGAATAACTCAGTTATGCAACTTAAGGCGACTTGGCCTAAAGGACACACCAATAAATGAGGTTCCAGAAGGTATTGTCAGATTAACTTCACTCAATGATTTGCAAGGGTTTCCAGTTGGTAGTGGCTCTTATAACAATTCTAGAATGCAAGATGGATGGTATCTAGAAGAATTGGGTCCTCTGGCAGTTAAGGAGGCTTCATATGATCAAAATGGAAAGGGTGGTTCCTCCTAGTAATAATTCATTGCTAGCAAACAAAAAAGCATCTCAAAGAATTATTTCTTTGTTGCACAGAACACACACATGAGCCATACTCTGAAGATGATGTTACTAATATTGAGAAAACCTTTGATTTGCTAATCCCTGCACGCAACCTGGAGGAACTCAGTTTTACAAACTTCTTTTGGTCGGAGGTTTCCCACCTGGCTAGATACTGCTACCCATTTGCCCTCACTGAAATACTTGCTGCTCATAGATTGCAATTCATGTGTACATCTTCCACCAATCGGTCAGCTCCCCAACTTGAAATATCTGAGAATTGCAGGAGCCACTGCAGTCACCAGGATCGGACCTGAATTTGTTGGCTCTGGAGTTGGTAATCTCAGATCTACAGAGACAATAGCTTTCCCCAAGCTTGAAAACATTGGTCATCTGGGATATGCCCAACTGGGAGGAGTGGTCCTTTGTTGCAGAAGAAAAACAAGAAGCAACAACAGCAGGCACAGAAGGAGCGGAGGATGAGGTTGTTGCGAATCAAAATGGGGACGCCCCACCTCCATGGATGCAGCTGCTGCCACGATTGAAAGAGCTACAGCTTAAACGCTGCCCCAGGCTGAGAGCTCTACCACCACAGCTTGGACAGCAGGCCACCAGCTTGAAGGACCTCCAATTAAGAGATGTGCAGAGCATTAAGGTGGTCGAGAACCTCTGTTTCCTGTCAGAGGTCCTTGTAATCATAGATTGTGAAGGCCTAGAGAGGGTCTCAAATCTTCCCCAAGTGAGAGAGCTACGTGTGCGGCTGTGTCCTAACTTGTCGTGTGTTGAGAGATTAGACAACTTGCGCCAGCTGTTTCGGACAGAGGATATGCAGGATATCTCATCACACTGGCTGCCTGGACTCCAAGAGCAGCATCGACAGCTACACGAAGAGGACCTGGAAGTCTACAATTGGGGACGACCATTCAAATCTACGAATATGCAAGGTATGATGGTTGGATGGATATATTATTACGTATTGTCCCTCTGCTCCTCCCTATTCGTGCTATGTTCGATGTTATTGTCCTCTTAACCAACCGTATCCTTTGGTTCGTAAAGGTACTGTGTCTTGAGGATGGAAATGACTAGATCTGTGCTACGTCATCAAGATGAGCTCATGAAGTTGGACAAATACTATGCTTTGCTTCCTCTCTGCTGGGCCTCATCGGATGACTTGTTTTACTGTTCTTGTTTCGCTCTCTTTTTTGGGCGAGTATGTGTAACAGCCATTAAAATCTGGCGTACTTGGGTTTCTCTCGATTGGTTATGTGATGAGCTTGGATTTCTTTGTCAACATGTAATCTGAATAACTGCATCTGTTTTTGTGATTGTGCCAGCCGGCTGATGTGTATGGAATGCCCAAATCCTGATACTTTGCTCAGCACTAGTGTATCTGTCATCACTAAATGTCTCATAAATGAATTCTGATACTTGAGACGTTTCTATCAGTGCTCTGCAACCAAAATGTGCAGAGGTCTTCTAGCAAGGGCATAGCTCGCGTGGCTCCTCTGAGAGCCGATCTACATCGCAAGCAACAATGGAGTTTGCTCCTTTATCTACCTTGTAAATTTATTATTTCCCGGTAGCCAGTATCTGGACTGCCTTGGCCCTTGATAAGCTTCTTGTGGGGAGCACGATGGTAGTTCCCCTGCAGTTGATTTGTCGGTATTCTTCTCTTTTGACAGTTCGTATACTTATGGAGAAAACGTTAGTGCAAGTGCCTCAGAAGCCAAAAACTGTGAAGAATACTACACGTGACATGTCTGGAACAACTGAAAACTCTGAAGACACTGCAGCCAGCAGAATGCTTCTTGACAAAGTTGAACGCAAGGTTTTAAATAGCGGGCTAAGGTGATTAGCGGTTTGCCTCTAAAACAGCTATTAGCTCTTGTACCCAACCAGGCATGGCATGAGTATTCTCCGTCTGTTGGTGACTCTGAATCTCTGATGCAACATCTGTTGACAATGCTCTCAGCTATAAACAAGGCCTTTGTGTGGGTTGCCAAGCGCCAAGTCTGCCGGCGCTCTCATGGTGAGGCATTCCACATAGTAGTATTGGAGGTCCTTGTCTGTCTTCACATCCTCCACTAGTCCACTGCAGTCGTCCTGCATGCAGGACCGCTCCAGGAGGCTCTTGCCGCCACTGCGTTATTGAAAAATGCTGAATTGACAAATCTAGTAGTCGTTTTGAGAAGTTGTTACGGAGAATGTGTTGCAGTGGATCGCGTTCTAGTGCTTTACCTGTACAAAAGGGATCACGGCGTGAACACTCTGCTGTGTGCCAGCCAACTCTCATGCTGCAGCGTCGTCAAGCCATCAACGCTGGGCTCCATCTCATCGCTTATGCAGCGCTATGTTCTATAAAATCGAAGCATATTTGTCTTCGTCTTTTCCATGTGTCTAAGAATGTCACTGTAGTAAGCTCCTGTGCCTTGCTCGAGTCTCTTAGATGCTCCGTCGCCCGTTCCATGAAGGGCGCCCAAGTACAGGTATGTGTATAGCTGCAGTTCATGACAGATAGAGTAGCACTCATTTTCAGTGCAATTGCTACTCTGTTTCACACTAGTAAATTTGCCGAAGGTAGAAAAACTACAGAGATGCTTTCTGTACACTAATAAGTGCAGTCACATTTAACAGATCGAAATGAATCAGTGCTACTGTTATAACGGAATACTATGTCGTGTGTCTTTGGTATCAACTACCAGAAACCGGAGATTTCACTAGGATCTTGATAGACAACAAATTGAGGCACTCTTTCCAGATCATTAACCCTGACCCTGACTAACATCTTACACTTTTCTCTGTCATTGGCTTCCCATTGCAGGATTCTGGCAAATTCACCAACAGCGGTGTGGGATTGCCTATCTGTCCAATAATCTGGTGGAACCATGGCCTTGGCGCCGGTTGAACTCCTCTTGGCGCCAATTTCTTCCCTTGTTGTGCTCCACAAATGAGACAGTAACATCACCGAAGATATGAGGGCTTTTGGCCACCAAGGCATCTCTGTCATAGGCATGCTTGAGTTGAACCATGGCCTGACCCAGATGGGTAGGTTGGATGTCGTCGGGGAAGGAGGTAGGACGCTCATGCCGCAGAAAGTCGCGGAGAACGACACGCACCGCCTCAATTTCCATGGGGTTGGCCAGGAGGAGGTTGAAGGGGACGATAGCCCAATCTTCATGCCTCGCTACGGACGGAATGGAGCCACCGCCGCACCATCTGTGGCCGATTCGACATCCTCAAAATGTAGGCCCGGCGGGATGAAAGGGGCAGGATCGGCCCGCTGAAAAGCCATTGTCGGTCTAAAAGCTCGAGCGGGTGCTGCGATGCAATCAGAGGAGCGGCTGTGACACGCAAAGAGGCGTAAGCATTGAGAGGCAGCGGAGCAAGCTCGGTGCAGCAATGGCGGGGGAGGGTTTTCTTGAGGCGGATTTTTCTTGGTGAGTGGCACTGTTAAACCTCGATGGGGACGACGGCGTGTAGACTCCACAAATCTAGATCCACATCAGCCAGGGATGGAAGAGCAAGCGTCGTCGCGGGCCTCCGGGGGAGCACATTGGGCTCACGGGGCCACTCAACAGTAATGGACGGCGGGCCAGGTTTTGAGGCGCCCAAGCCGCAACGTGTTGAGAGCCCGAATCGCTTCACCAATGGAATTAAACACCCGATGGGCTCGATGCTTAAGGGTTTAAAGGCGCCTATAACACTGAAGAGGCCCTTTTTTCACCGGCACATGCGCCTTTGCATTGAAGGCTGGGATTGCTTATCTTTGGGGAGGGATTTGCTCTGTTGTTTTGTCTGTTGAGAGGGGTGACAGAATTTAGCAATGTGGCCCCACGCCAAGCACGCTACGCGCAAATGATAGGTTGTCGACAATTGACTCTGGCATGACTATGCATGAGGAAGGAGGAAGATCTCTAGTTTGGTTTTGGCTAATTAGTGACACCTAAGGACTAATCTCTCGATGCTAAGTGTTTTGATTAGATTGAGATTGGTCGCGTTTGAGTTGGTGCATGGTGATCATGGAGGATGGATCGAGGTGATCCAAAAGATGATCAAGCATGCAACTCGGTGGAGTTTCGAGATCAATTGACCCCAAGGCAAAGGTATATCCATAGGGCTTTTGATTTCACACCCAAGACACCATAGAGGGTGTGGGTGATTATAGGATCGATAAGTCGTACTATAAAGAGGGAAAAACTTTCGTACATATCGATCATCATGTGCCTTTAGGTTCAAGTCTCATATGCATGCATTCTAACCTAAAGAGCTAACTCCGCACTTGGTGAAAATGTTTTCAAAATGTTAACACATGGTGTCGAGGTGTTCTTCGACGGTCGGCAACAAGAAACAAGTGACGGAAGTCGGATTGGAGCAAAGGCGAAGGAACGACAACACAACAACGCAAACTCGCAGCTCAGAGCCGACGGACGCGGTGACCGGATCCGCGACGGACGCGATGAGGATCCGACCGGACGCACCGGTCGGTGAGTCCTGGTCGAAGTTTGCAGAGCATGTTTTTGGGTCTTCTACCGTGGATCGACCGGACGCACCCACCGGAAGCAAAGGACCGGACTCGCGGCCGGGGGTCGATGTGGGCCATGTTGCTTGTCCGGTGTGACCGACGCTGATCGGAAGCATCGACCGACTCGCCGGTGAGTCCGGGGCCGGGTCGAAGCTAACCACATTTTGCCCCCAACGGTTGATTTCGTGGTGGGGGCTATATATACTTGGTTGGCGCCTCTTTGCTCGCTCTCTTGGTCATTTGAAACATTCCTAACACCTTTGAGCAAGCAAGCAAGCCTCCCTCCTCTCTCATTCTTGATTTGAGCTTCATTCTTGAGAGAAGAGTTGATCCTAGTGCATTGCATCGAAGTTCTTTGCATCTAGAGGCACTTGGGGATCGCTAGAGACGGTGGATTTCCCCGCTTTCTCTTGGAGGCACCGCCCCTAGCCAGCTTGGTGGATTGGTGGAGTTGTTGGCAAGAAGAGGTGATTATTTCTTGGCCACCTCCTGATTTGTGAGAGGATTACGCACTCCTCGCCGGGAAGACAAAGTGCAAGGAATACATTGCTCGTGCTTTGGGTACCTCACTTGTTGAGTGGTGTGTTGAGGCTAGCAAGGGCACCGCCTAGCTCAAACACCATCCTTGTGTTGGTCGGCACAACCGGAGAGTAACTTGTCGGTGTACAAGCGAACTCTGGGTGAACAAATCGACTTGTTCATTGTCTCGTGTGTGGATCATCACCTTCGTGATTGATAGTTTTGCTTCTTTCCTGTGATTGGTTGACATCCTCTACACGTCGGTATAACAAGCTTCTCACTCTTGCATTACTTTCCTAGTTTACCTTGAGTAGAAAGCTAGCACTTGCTTTGTGTAGTTGTTCTTGCTAGCATAAGGATCATATTAGGATTGCTCATTAGCTAGAGTAGTGACATAGACTTTGTGTGGTTTAGAAATCATAGAAATATTTAGTCTTGTCACTAGAAGGCTTGCAAGACCACTAGAGCTAGTGCAAACCGCTTTACGCCGTGTTTTATACTAATCGGTTTGTTTAGTTGAGTTTGTAGAAAATTTTTATAGGCTATTCACCCCCCCTCTAGCCATCTAGGACCTTACAGCGAGGACAGAGCAAAGAAGGCTTTGCCCACTCCCCGAGGAAAGGTGAGACGTTCCCGAGAGAATTTGAAATTTTAGACTTGCCAATGGGTTCAAGATTGGCGCCTGAGAGCGGGGGTGGGGATCGCACCTGACTCAAAGAAACGATTTTTTTTTGAGCTTGAGCTTGCACCTCATGCCATGATGATCGCTCCTCTAGAAGGTAAGATCGGAGTTCCTTTCTCCAGCCAGGTCCGCTATGACCCCAGAGATGGAAGAACAGAGCAAACAGGCCACATGAGAAAGAATGAATTTTGTGAACGAAAAAGCCCACAAATCCTAGACTCCTAGTGGCAACGAAAAACTTGAACGCGCGATCACCCAGTGGAAGAGACACGGAAAGGATCCCCAGCCCCACCAATGGTGACTTGCAAATTGATGGCAACCGACGATGGGCAAAGCTTGAACTTGCGGCGACCAAAAAGGGACCACCAAAGCAAAGGAATCCCGCCATGGTCGGGCCAGTGACGGGTTGCTGAAATTTCCCCCGATTTGAGCTTGAATCTTGCGGCCCGCTCGAACGAGGGCTAGGGAGCTCCATTGCAGGAAGAGGACGGCATAGTAAGTGACCGTAAATATGGGAGGGCGGCGAGGCTCTAGCTAGAGCCGCACGGCTCCATTCCAAGTGAAGACGCCGCATCTTCAAGCAACGACGACCTACCCTAGCGGCGGGTGGGGGCGGCCGCCTGGGCCTACCGGGGCGGCGTAGCATCAGACCCCCTCGACCCCCTCGTCTTCCCTATCTCCGCGACCGGCCGGCCGACGACGCGAGGTGCCGAAAGCGTAGCGCCACGACGAGTTGGTGACGAACAAGCTGCCGAGCCGCAGTCCATGGTTGCCGCTCCCCGCCTCGGGCCTTTTTGTCAATTTAGTTTAGCCCAAGAAGGGCCCAAATTTGGTCCCCCGCTATCCATTTCCTTTCCCCAATCCCCAATCGGTCAAGCGCGCATCCCTCATCGCCTTCTCGCATCGAGTGCGAACCACCGCCCGCCCCCCGGGAGCTGCTGTTACTCCATCCGCCGGCCGCCTCACCGCAGCCCCGCCAGCCACACCGCCCGCCCATCCGCCGCCGGCCGCCCAGTGCCCAAAAATTAGCCCAAAAGCGCCAATGGATGGAGGAGCCGAGGAGGAGCCAATCGTCCGCGAGGTCCGAGGAGTAGGAGTTGCCGATGGAGAACCCGGCGCCGGGCCAGCCGTGGACGCGGACAGTCAGTCACGGCAGCAGCAAGGGTAGCCGCCCGCCATACGGTGCGCCAGGCATTTTCTAGTCGAAATTCGCCCCAGCCTAAAATTTTTTTTCTAGGTCCGCTCATTGTCTTCAAGGGGAGCTTGGGCAGCGAGGTCAGCGGCGGCATGGCCAGAGAGGCCGAGGCGCCCGTGCATGCCTCGGTCCATCCAAGATATGCATTCAAGACCATGTAAATGCCTCGTCGGTCATCCAAGATATGCATTCAAGACCATGTAATTTTTTTTTTTTTCGAAAAGCATACCGCTGGCACGTATTCTACTAAGAGAAATTAGAGTTTTTACACGCCGCACACCTTAGCCAAAAGAATTGGCCAAAGCGCACGAAAAGCAATACGCATAATAAGCACCGCTTTCAACGGTGGCGCGATACGGATGTACTAAAAAGTAAACCTAGTGTGCGACGGTAAGGTGGGTGAAGGGCGTGTCCGCGGCTACGGCTCCAAATCGTGATCTCCCACCGGTGCCGCCAACGCACCAGCCCAAAGATGATGGGAAGATCTCACGCGAACCGCCGTGGTTTCCCGAAGAACCGGCGCCGCCGGCGCATCCGAACTTGCTCTTAGCTCGGGGACCGGAGTGCATGACGCTATGTCGACCGGGCGTCCCTCGCTTGCCGAGCAAAGACCAACAGCCGCTTTGCTCTAGATCCGATCATGCTTCACGCTTCCCCGCGCCCCGCAAGCCGCACGCCCACTCATCATCGCGATCCCGACGAGCGAGGGTGGGCCGGCCGCAGAGGATGGGCTCGCCGAAATGGCGGTGAGTGACGCCAGAAGTCCCGGACGGAGGCAGCAGTGGGCACGATCGCGGGCACCACAAAGTAGGGCCTCCAGTGTCGACGGTCACCTAGGGGTGGACCAGGAGGTGGGTAGCCCGCGGCGGCTCTCGAGTCCGACCACCGCACTCTTCCCGGCAGGCGCCAAGCAAGGAAGGATTTTGTGCACGTTTCTCCCGCCCGAGGACGGCCGCAAAGATCCCCGAAGGCTCCATGGAATCTCGCGGTGATCGAGGGGTCGGGGGTAGGTACCGCGCGCCCCGCCGCTGGGCCCACTTGTTGACTCGACCCGCCACGCCGCTTCCCCGTCGGCTTCGCGGAAGGCAGATTTGGCGGCCAACCGCCGCCGTCAAGGGTACTCCGCTTGTCGCCGACGACCCTTTGTCCTTCGCCCTCCGTGAAGTGGGGTTACGGCAGGCCCCCGCCAGTGTCGGTCGGCGAGGCGATGAAGACCTCCGACACTTCCGCTACCGGCAGGAACGGGACATGTCGGGCGAAGTGGTGGACCCCAGCTGGTCCCGCGCCACGGACCCTCAGCAGTGGCGGAGCCACCATTATGGCGAGGTGCTGCAGCCGCCATACCTCCCGCCGTGACCTCGCCATGGACGCGCTAGCAGGTTTCCGTCGTTCTGGTTTCAGTTGGATATAGAGGAAGAAGATAACGATTCAGCGTGGTTGCATGGGCCTTTATTAACTTGAGAACCATTGGGCCAGTGGGCCGCTGCAAACCCATCAATCATCGAAGGCCTTTGTCTTTTTTAGGGACATCGAAGGCCTTTCTTAGGAGATAGGCGCACACCGTTAAAAACAAAGCTAGGCGCACGGCAAAAAACAGGAAACAGAGGTTTCCGTCTCGCGCTCAGGCGGCAGCCGCCGATTCGCTGGCCACTGTATTCGCCAAGTTCTCCTAATCTAGTGATCTGATTGATGAACTGTTGGTGATCGCGTTAGCACCAAGCCACTAATTCGCCTGATTGGTTCCGGCCGATCGTCATTTGCGTCTGCAACTCTGCGTGATGGAGGCTGATGGGGATGTAGGCGCCGGTAACCATCGGCGACGTTCGATTCTAGATACTTGGATTGAAAAAAATTAAGTCGTACATTCTATTAAAAACCCTATTTGCACGTTTTAATATATTCTATTCAATGTTTTCAGTTGTAACTTGTAACCGTAAAGAGATTTTTCAGTCCGATTTCTAGGCAAGAACAGACCATGCGCTTTCATGCCATGAAACATTGAGGATGAATCTTCCTCCGACAGCTTGCATGGTATGTTTATCAAATCACATACTTACCAATACCTAATATTTTCGTACAAGTGCGAGTTATGAGCTGATATATAGAAGTGATTGGTTCGCCATGCGTAAATTTTAATCCTGGCTCGCCACGCCCCCGTGCCCCTCCACCAAGGGCAGACAGGAGGAACCCGCACCCCTGACGCCGAGGGCCTCGGGCCGAGCGACGCGAAGAGACGCTGCCAGGTCTGCCACCACCTCCGGCTCCTCCGGTCTCCGCCCCGCGGCGTAGTGCGACCATGCGCAGAGGCGAAGGCGGCTCGAATCGCCGTGATAGAGGTGGCGCCGAGGTCGACGGCCGCACGACGAGGGGATGCCGCGAGCTCATTAGGCATTGGGTCCACCCGAGTAGGGGACAACGCTGCTACATACAACCCCAGCGAGCGTGTCCGAGATGACGGTGACCAAGTCGGGAGTCAACGGTCGCGATGAACGCCCGCACACGACGGGCTCGGGCTAGTCCACCGCATCCGGTGGAGGCCATGCGAAATCCTCTACCAAATGGTGCCCACGCAAGCCCAACAGAGGGGGCGGCTTCGCAAGGGCGACGGCGCCGAAGCAGCCGCAGCTGGCGGACCCCGCAGCGGCGACCGAGGAGGCGCGTTGAAGGGGCCGGTCGCCGACGTGTCCCGCGCCCGCCTGGTGCGCCGCGGGCCCGGTGGCCAGCGCCAGAGAGGAGGCAACGTGACGGGTAGACGACAAACCCGCAGGCGACGGGTCCTCCATGAAGCCGCTGAAGCACAACCCAACGAGGTAGGCCGACATGGCGGCGACGGGCGCGAGACCGGCCGAAAGCAGATGACGCGCGGCGAGCCCGTGGTGGAGGAGGACGGCAAGGTGGCCCGGCGTCCAGCCCAGCCGCTGGTGGCCGTGCAGGCGGCGTGGCCCGAGACGAAGGTGTGTCGAGACGCTGCCCGGGCGTTGAGGAACGGGCCGACCGCCGCAAGCACCGCGAGCGCCCCCCGTGGTGCGCCGCTGCGACAGCGCCACGCCCGCGGGCGCTTGTGAGTGCGGCCGGTGGGCACGACGTGGCGACAGACATCAAGATGGCAGGGGGCCCGTGCCGACTCAACGCCCGCGGGCGGAGTCTGACAGCACGGCGCCGCGACAAACCATGGGCAGCCGCAGTCCGGCGAGTTGGAGGCCTCGAGCAGCCGCACGAAGGCGTTGGGGCTCGCCGCCCCACCGACATCGTGTCATCATCGCCGCCGCCCTAGTCGGAGACGACGCCTCCGCCCCACCGCACGCTTTGACCTGCCCGAGGGGGACGGGAAGCGCGGAGTGGCAACATCCGCACTTCCTCCTCGCGCGCAATCGACGGTGAAGAACGTGGAGTGGAGGGCCACACGTAGGCGGGCGGCGCCCCCCCGCCGCCCCGGCAAGCTGGGAAGCGGATGTCGAGCTGCCGGTTTCGGAGATAGCGACGCAGAACGGTAGGGCCACAAAGACCAACCTTCGGGGCGGCCCGACAGGACGGTGAAGTGGGTGTCCAGGGGCCAGGCTACCCATGGTCGACCGGGGACCGGCGACGGGAGAGGTCCACGGCGTCGGATCCGGTCTTGGGCGCCCGCGACGCCCGCCCGTCTCGAATCGCCGACTTCGAGGTCACCCACCGTGGCTTTTTCGACGGAGGCGGGGGCCGGCGGCGCCCCGGCGCCCGCAGCGGGGGGGACGGTGAAGGTGATGGGGACGAGCGGCCAGCCCGCCGCCAGGGCGCCGCCGGTCGGCCCGGCCCGGCGGCGATAGGGGCCATGGCTCGGGCGTGGTCTTCCGTGGCGGGGGTGAGTGGCTGCCCACCGGATCCGGCCCTGCAGGTCGTGGGCCGCCGGATTCGGTCCTACCGACGGCGGGAGGCGTGGCCGCCGGGCGACGGCGCCAAGAAGCGCTGCGCCCCGGCCCCGCTCACTGCGACGCTGAAGAGTAGTGGAGGAGGGGGACGGGGGACGGCTGGGGAGATGGAGAGGGAGGTTGTGGAGGGGCGGCGGCAGGCGCCGGCCGGGAAGGCCGCCGGGCGACGGCGGCACGGCTCCCGGGAGTCCGCCAGGGGCGAGCCCAACGGTCAGAAAGCCCGACTCATGTGAAGTTTCTCTCAGCTACCTCTTCTCCGAACTCGACCATGTAAATTCAGATGTGTGTGTTGCGAGCTGAGAGTAGGCCAATTGGTTGGGATCATTCGGACAAAAAAAAAAAAAACAACAACATTTCCTGCTCTGTCCTTTAGCAGCAGCATGTTCGCTCGCTCTAGGACTCTTGTCTCACAACCTGGGGACTGTTTCGCTTTTCTAGAATGATCTGGTCAATTTGAGAAGTCAGGAGTGATAAAATCTTCAGAAACATTGCAACCTCAATAGCACGCTGCAAGAGGATATTTAAAAGGCAGCTTTCTTGGATTATTCTTCGAGCAAAAGCATGTTACCTTCCGTCCAATGATCATTGGCTAGAACTCGAAGCTTCTGTGTAATTAGTATGATCATTTTTGCAACTTTCTCTGTTTCATGATTTGACTCTGTAAAACTCTTGCTCATATTAATAAAAGGCAACCCCTCCTGTTTCACTCAAAAAAAAAAAAAAAATCGCTACCGGCTGTTATGTGTTTGTGTGATCATTCCGGTCCAGCCTGCTCATCCCTGATGCACAGCCTGGCCAACAATATGTGCTGAATTATAAGAAGAGATTGATTGATTCGGCCTGATCAGCACTCTTGATCTATTAAGCCTTTACCTCAGCCTTTTTTGCTTGTTATCCATAAAGCTAATGAGCACACTTTGACGGCACTTGTTGGAACAGAGATTCCACATTTTGAGCTCAATTTCTCGTTAGGCCTAGCTAGAAAAGCTAATGAGGCCTGTTATCCATAAAACACCAGCAGGCCAAAGCCCATCTAGTTAACAATGGTGGCCTCAAGAACCACCCGGCTTACTAGCGGCGTCAGGTATTTTCGCCTTGCCGCACAAGTGGTCCGAGGAGACCTTGACCCGGGGCGGCAGCTGAGCTGAGGACTCGGAGCAGAGTACCCTGTACGTACGTACATCTGCACTCGCTGTGATTGCACATGTGCTGCATCAATGACATGTCCGAGGAAACGGCTGCCTCTGCATCAATGACATGTACGGCAAGATTCCAACGAGTTGGTGTTGGTAAATTAACTCTGCAGTGTCCTGTCCATTGGAGCCTTGGAGGTTTGCTTAAGTGAGGGAATAGAGAGGATGCTTCTAGGAGTTAGGGACTGCACTTTGCGTTCTCAGCCTGTGCTCCTTCTGCATCCTTTCAATTCGTGGCACGCTATGTGCTTGGGTGAGTTCAATGGCTTCAGATTTGTTCATCTTTCCTCTCTACTTGCCAGAGTGATTTAGATTTAGTTATCTGCGCCTCTTCTTTGGACCTAGCTTGTTGAAGAAACCATGTTCTGTTGGAAGTTCGCGTTAACACCTTCAGCATCACTCTGATCGGTGTGCCATAACGACCTTTCTATAGTCAGTCCTGATAGCTCTAATTCTGTGGTAATGAATCTTGTTTTTGTACCATACCACTCTATTACATCCAGCCATTCTTGTAATATTTACACTCAGTCATAAGCTTGTTTGTTAATTCGTTACACCAGGATTCAGAGCTAGCACAAGTGAATCTGTAGGATTCCGTTCTTTTGCTGCTGAAGTAATGCTACTAAAAGGTGTCACTGAGATGAATCTTCAGTCAGTAGATGTTCTGTAGCGAGATCCTATGTTTCTACATCCTCTCTGTTTGGTATGGTATGTAAAATGCATCATTGTGTGGTTCATAAAGGTTTCAGATGTTGTGCAGCCCTCTATCTTCTCTTAAAGAGTTGTGCTTGATTTCCATGTCTTGACAGTGCACTAGTTCTTTCACATTTCTGGTGGACACTCAAGTGACGATATCCTATTTGGGGTAAAACTACCGGCCATCAAATACTGACATCGGTGACCGGTCAGTATCAACCATTTTGTTGCAACCTTCAACTCTGCTCTTCTCAGCTTCTGGTACATCAGTTGCTCCTTGACTCCAGTATTACATCTAAGAAAGAGATCTCGTTTTGATCTTTTCCTTCTCGAAATGCACGTCTGATCTTGCAGAGGTAATAGAAGTTTCATGCTTCAGAGCAGCATTTCTGACTGAGGTCATCCTGTTGGGGGGACAAAGGAAAACTGAAAAAAATCTTTGACACATGTATCTCGGTGTTAAATAGTGATCAGTTCCATACAGTTGCCCTGTCCTCAGTATTCAGGTAACCTTTTAGTTCTAAAATCTCTGATTCATTTGTTATTCTTCTTGCTGTGTGCTATGCCATTCAAGTATTTTCCTTTTTTAGTTCTAGGAGCTCTGATTCATTTTATTATGATTCCTATACAGTAGACGTATTGATAACCGTCTAGCGCTTTGATCAGTGCCTTTTGAAATGATCACTGATCTCCTTATCTAGTGTTTATTCCATTTGTTAATTACTTGCTAAGATCTTCTAGTCATACATGTTGACCAACAACGCTTTCAAGTTATCATATTAGTCCCCACGTGTTTAGTTATTCATTTTCCCTCTTCATTCACTTTATTTGAAGATCCTTCTCCTAACTACTGAGATTTTAGAAGTAACGATATGAGATAACTACTTGTGAGATGATTACTAGTAGTTTTTATAACAAAAAACTTCTCCACAGGTGATTACTAGTGGTTTTTATATCAAAACTCTTTTCCCCTGGTGATTTTGCTTCAAAGATACACCTAATGGCGACCATATTATTTTCTTTTGCGGGGTCATGCATCCAAAAGCTCCAAGAAATTATTACAAGTGAAGCAATAAAAATACTAGGTGTTAAACAAGAGCTTATTGACCTGCAGCAAACAATGACACAAATACAATGTTTTCTCAAAGATGCTGATCGTAGAAGGATTGAAGACCTATCAGTTACCAATTGGCTAGCTGAGCTCAAAGATGCAATGTATGATGCTGATAATATTATTGACATGGCCAGGCTCAAAGCAACCAAGCTGCTAGGAGAAAACTTTTCATCTCCATCAAGAAAATTAACCGCATGCAATGGTGTTCCATTTATATCTTGTTTTTCAAATACTTGGACACGTCGTGAGATTGCTATAAAAATTGAAAGCCTCAACAAAAGAATAGAGAAGATCGCAGAGTTAGGTTCAAAATTTAAGTTTGAAATGGAACCTGTAACCAACATTTCAGATCAGAGAAAAACATCCTACCTTGTTGAACCAAATATTGTGGGAAAGGAGATTCTTCATGCTACCAGGAGATTAGTAGGGCTGGCAATGGACAATAGGAAAGAGAAGGCTTACAAGATAGGTATTGTTGGTACAGGAGGAGTTGGAAAGACTACACTAGCTCAGAAAATTTACAATGATGAAAGACTTAAAGGTTACTTTGAGAAACATGCATGGATTTGTGTTTCCCAACAGTACTCTCAAGTTGCTTTATTGAAAGAAATACTTCGAAATATTAAAGTGCATGAACAACAAGGTGAAAGCATAGGAGAGCTGAGAGCCAAACTTGCCGAAGCCATTGAAGGAAAGAGTATTTTGCTTGTGTTGGATGATGTCATGGGAAGATCCTAGAGTATATTAGAGTATAATTGGTAGATAATCTGCTGCTACAATTCACTACTGGCTGCAAGCAATTGCAGTGAAACTTCCTAGCTGCCAATTAGGACATAGAACAAAGACTTGACTGCTACAGCAGTCAAGTTCTCCTCTTTGTAATTTCTAGGAACTAGAGGAATGCAGGAAAGTAGGGCCAAGGAGCCAGCCAACCCCTATATGTATGCAGGAACCCATTTGAATGAGGAAGCAATGAACAAGAATGAAGTTATCTCTAGTCTCATCCCCTGCTACCTCTGAGTCTCATCCCTCAATCTCTCAAGCTCTTGGCAAAGCATAAGGCCTAGTTATCCCTTTTATGAACTAAGGTTCATAACATCTGGTATCGGATTGCCTTGGTTTCGATCCATTTTCATGGCTTCTGTTGTCTATCATCCCTCACCATCCTATGATGAGCACATCACTGCCCTCGCAGAGGGTACTCGCCGTCTCCAAGAGCAGATGGATCACTTCGTCGTGATGTTCAACCGCTACCGTGCTAACAAGGAGAAGACAGAGCATGAACTCCAAGCAGCGGTGCGGCTTCAGGCGGCAGCGCGAGGATTCCTGGCACGCCGGCGGGTGCAGTCCCTTCGTGCTGAGGCTGCAGTCCGCCTACAAGCGGTGGCGCGAGGATTCATGGTCAGGCTCACCATAAGGAAGATGCGGGCAGCGATCAAACCTGCACTTTCAATAGGGTGTCCCTCCTTTGCCCAGATGCCGCCACCAGCCAACAACATGCCTCCTATCGCTGCTCCATCCTCGCCACAACACTGCGCTGCCTCCATCTTGTCACCAATGGCAGAAGCAGAACCCACCATGGCTGATTTGGCCAAGCTCACTGTTTCGCCAGAAAAATCGCTAAGAGCGGATCTCTCTGTGTTTCGTGTGTCGTACTACTTAGTACTAATAAGCGCGGGCGTGCCAGTATACATTCGTATACAAATAAAGTAAATGTGCAATAAAACACAAGGGACAAAAGTTCAGGGAAATATCACTTTATTATTCATGAGAGAATTACAAAGTACAATTTCCCACTTTAAATATATTTGCGCCGAGCCTCATCCGACAATCAGGTGATTGTGTGGCTTCCGGTTCATGGGGTCTCGAGAGGCCTCCAACTAATTACATCCGGCACTAGGCCGCGAATACCTCCGATTAAGCTATGCCGATGGTCATTGTTGTCGCCTCTCGAATAAACAAGAGTTATCTCCCAAATATATGCATAAGCACAAATGAATGAAAATGGTGAAATGCTAGAGCCTCGTCGGCCTCTAGCAAAGGTATCCGCCTCGCCGTGCGGATCCCAAAATGAAGTCAAGTGTTCGGCCTCGCCGGTCACGAACAATGATTCCGCCTCGCCGGGTCGCGGAAACAAAACGCCCCAGCCTCGCCGGTATCCGGGGAAGAAAATGACTTCATCCGATCACCGCCTTGACGGTGCGGAAAGGTGGTTGATGAGTGTGAGACTTGTGCTCATGAGATACTCGGAAATTGCTCCTTCATGAACTTCGAGATCATTGGCGTGACGGCTCGCCAATTTGCATACGCTAGCGTGAACTCGAGCGCTTTGACATGACTAAGAATCATTTGCAAGGGTCGAAGTCGGGTTTCGGGCCTGTCGGAGCCCGTAGCTTGCTTGGACAAAGAAATCAAATATGAGGCCCCAAATAATAGGCCAAACAATAGCTAGTTTGTAGCTCGTGCACTACTCTGCTCACGTTGAATACATGGTACTGTACTCTTCGATTTGCTTTCTTGCCGTACGTATATTATGCATGTATACGCCTGCACACCAGTGTTCCTGGACCAAAGCACGGCTTGCTAGCTTTTCTTTATTTGCTTCTTTGCTGTGTACAGATACATATGTATATAGCTTGCTTGCCGTATGTTATACAAATACATGCATGTTGGGCTGCTACTTAAGAGCCCATCCACAACTAGGGTACAGTTTGATAATGTCATGCTCGTCATGGGCTGCCCGGTTGGCCAAGCTCCTGGCTCATCAAGAAGTAGAGGCAGTGTCAGTGTGTCACCGGGCTGCCGCACCGCCGCCTACGTGGACATGCTCGCCGTTCCGGCCATCGCCGGACTTACTGTTGAATGGCATGCTTTGTCGAGCTGATGAAGGGCATTGTGTTTGCCACGGCCGTTGATCATCATGCCAAGGATCTGTATGTACGCCAGGGCTTGGATGCCGAAATTGCGTGTTCACGGGGCTGCTGCTTCTGCAGGGCTGCCGCGCTGGTTGTCGATGCACTGTGTTGCTCCCGCTGCCACGGTCGTGCTCAGTCCGACGTTCCGGCCATCGCCGACCACTGCACCTGTCGTCGTGGATGTACCGTTGCCGTTGCCAAGGCGGTGCCGCTGGAACTTGCTGGGTTGCTGTGCGTACTGCCGGCGTACGTAGATGCTGGGTTGTTGCCGCCGTCGGCCTGCCGATCACAGCCTCCATTAATCTGCCATGCCACTGGTGCACCACATGCATACCGATGAGGCCAGCCCTGCTATGCCGCTGGCATCGGATTGACACCGCTGCAGAGATGGTCGCAGGCGCCATCGTCGTCAGGGCTCACTGGGTCATCGCTGGGCTGCACTGTCCCGCCGCCGTCGTCGCTCCGACGCCGTTCCGACCATCGCCGGGCTTGTTGCTGCCACGCCAGGCCATTGACGGGATGAACTGCTGATCTACTGCCGCTGTTGCTCCGGCGTCGCTCCGGCCATCACCGGACTTGCTGCTGCCACGGTTGCCGTCGTCAGGCCACACTGCCCCGCCGCTCAAGCTGCATCTTTTACTTGTATTTGTACTGATCTTGTCGCGAGCCGATCTTGCTGCTTGCCGCCGTGTTCTCGCCGGGATGCCGTCGCTGTGTCTCGGACGGCCATCATCATCTCTTCTTCTCCGCTGTGCTGGTCATCGATCCGGGCCGCCGTCACCGCGCCGCGGGTTTGCCCATGTAACCTACAACTATGCAAAAGAGAGATAAGATGAAAACAAAAATAAGTAAAGGACCTCACCCTTGAAGTGAGGAGCCATGGATGTCGAGGATGCCGGAGTTGATGTCGGCGTGCTCGCTGTGAAGGACGGAGAGGTTGACGGCGTCGCTGCCGCGCTTGCCGGCAACGATGCAGGTGTTCTGTAGATGTTCAACTTGCCGGAGATGATGTAGATCGTGCCGGAGACGACGATGTAGAGGTTCGGCCTGCCGGAGATGATGTGGACGACCTCGCCGGAGACGACGTAGAGGACGAAGTGCTTGGCGAGGAGGAGGTCGACGACGCCGCTGCAGTGCTCGCCGACGATGTGGGTGCAGTGACGGCGTGTGGGTGATTAGCAGGGCGCGGTGGCGTGATGCGGTGGAATGGTGGTGTCGTGCGCAGCCTGGCGGCGTGGTGTGGAGATGGAATGTGTGTGTTGAGGAGGGAGAGTTGGCCTCCTTTTATAGGCCAAGGCTAGGGCTTTGATGAGGCTTGAGGCGGTGGCCAAGAGCGCCGCCATCAATCTGTTGGGGAGCTGCCGAAAGAGACGGACGTCCGGCAGCGATGCGCTTCAAATTTTGAATCAGCCTGGCTTCCGAGCGGCAAGGGGCAGGCGCCGGTCATATGAAATTTGAACTGAGGTTATCTGCTTGGCGAGCTTATCCAATCGCATCGCATACCAGAACCTTCTAGAAGATCTCGGCCCAAGTATGGCACATATTGCCGCAGCGGCGTATTTGTACGTGTACACGTATAACGGGCTGACCAAGGTACGTTAGCTTTTTAGGCTAGGAAGCTAGCAAGCTTGCATGGGCCATGCATAAGCTATCTCGTCGGGGCCCATAATTAATTATGATTAGTGATTGCTAATGGCCGGTGTTAAGCTCAGCCCAAATAATCTTCACGTGCCCTGCCTTTGCATGCTGGTGCAAACCGGGTAAAACAAAAGCCATAGCGATTGTGCATTTGTACTCGTATACACCGAGCAATGGGCCTATAATTAGCAATACGCTAATTATTTTATTCATTCAAGAGTTGATCATGGGCTTGGTGCTCTCGGCAACAAGCCACACATGTGCCACTTGGATATAGGCCATATACAAATAAGCCAATATTGTCATTGATTAGTAGCCTTGTACTCAACAGATGTTTATTAGACAATTGGTACATATTTAATGACCAAATATTTGTAGTCCATATTTCATAGGCATCATGTCACTGCCCAACTATTTTATACTCTTCGTTTGACTCATATCAAATGGGATATTTAATATTACAACATGCCAAAATCTCATCTTACAAATGCCCCCACCAAGTGGAGTTCATGCGATGAAAGAGCAGGGACTCGACTTGGTGCAATTTTGTTTTTATGTATTCGCTCCCGACCGTGGCACATTATCTGCCTCACCCGTATAGTTGCAGGTATGAAAAAGCACTTTACATCAGAAAAATTCTCTTAGCCCGTCAACCCATGTTTGGTGGTAAGTAAACACCAAAAAGATCAAGCTGAATGCCTGTATACGAAGCTGATGCTGGCTGATTTACAAATCTTTGCTTAGCACTAGGGCACATTTTTTCCTTTTTAAATGTGAACAATTCAGTGCCCCTTTTTTTTTCACGGCACATTTGTGCTCGACCCACAAGAGAAGGGAAATAAAACATCCTTCTTTGATCTTTTTTTTTTTTTTTTTTTTTTTTTTTTTGCTTTTTTTGGGCGCTTAAGCGTCTTCAGAACTTATTACTCGTCTACACGTGTGACGTAACCATATCACTTGTGTAGGAATGGAAGGGAATAATGAGGCGAAAGAACATACCCCATGTAAGCATAACCGTATATGACGCAAGTCCATATCACACACGGTACTCAATGGAGGCAGCAACAATTTTGCCTCATATTAGTAAGCCATTAGGGATTGCACATCTTGTACGGCGAAAGACCATGCCGTGCACCATATACTTGATCAACTTCTGTGACGCAAGTCCATATCACAGGAACAAGTATAAGGAAAATATTAGGTAACCATAGCAAAAGCCCATACTATGGTCTCTAGTCATCATGGATGTTCCATTGCGGCCGTTATGCTATCACGGCGCTAGCCAATAAAAACACCCATAATCTTCCTTGTTTTGTAGCGAAAGCCCATGCCACTTCTCAAGGGGAGTTTATCAATTCTATTGCGGCTGTTTGGACTGTTACAGCGCCAGCCAATAGAATTGAAGGGTTTCACAGCTCCGCAGGAACCGCTATGGTATGCTTCACTGCTCCCAATCAATGACGTTTATCAATTCTACCCGGCCATTTAGCTGTTATGGCGCCTGGTGATAGAATCGAAGGGTTTCATAGATCCGCAGGAACCGCTATGGTATGCTTCACTTTGCTCCCGATGAATATCATAATATGCAACCCTTTTGGCAAATGCTTTGCGAAGCAACGTAGGAAGGAACTTCCTTTTGTCGGGCATTGTAACTCGATATAGAGGGGGATTTTTTTAAAAAAAAAATTGGCTTCCCGCTGGTCATTAAGCTATGTGGTGCCGCTAACAAGTCCACAAGAGAAACTCAACCTCGTGGGATGATGTGTATGATGTCCTTGCATGTGTTCGTGATTATGGACAACATGTTCAATGGACGTTCCCGAAGCCTTGAAACTTCTCCAACTTGTCACTTCAGCTAGAACAAGTCGTCGACCCCGTACTCCTCAAGAGACATTAGGTATGGCTGGGATGGAGTGGTTTTATGGGTGCAAACGGCTTGGAGATGACCACTTTTCTGCGAGGGTGGTGGAAGGTGGTCCCTCTCCAAAGACAACTGGGGGTGCTCCTTTTTGACCGACTTGAGCTTGCATCATTTTTTTTTGACTTGTCCTTTGATTTGCTTGGACATTTTGACTTGTCCATTGATTTGCTTGGACATTTTGACTTGTCCATTGATTTGCTTGGACATTTTTTTTTTGACATCTTGTGACTTTTCTTGGAAGCTACCCGAGGCTTTCGAGATCACACCTTACACACTATGTGAGACTAAACCCCGCGGGCATTATTCTTTTTTTTTTCAAGTCCCTTGTTGAAATGTTGGGGTGGCAAGAAGCTGCACACTGCACCTCAACTTTTGTTGGGGCAGGTAGCCCTCTCATGCTCTTCTTCCTATAGTCTTCCCCATATGTGGATGGCTCCGCCGGATGTGGGGAGAGGTAGTACGGGGTATACGGACTTGGACAGCGTTGGATCAAAAATCGGATTAGCCTTCAATGTTCGGTCCCACACACTTACATGTGCCTTTGTGCATTGTGTTGGTTGAACATCTCGCCTGTTGTTGAGCTCTCGAGTGTACAAGTCTTAAGTCACCAGCTTGATGATGTTTTGGGAAGCCGTTTTATATGGGCAATTTGATGCCCTTTTTTTTTGAGAGAAAATAAAAGGCGACTAAGGGGCTACATCCCTACCTTTCATTGAATTTAACAAAGGAGGGGTGTAGCATTCCTTAGTGCATTTTTTTTTTTTTTTTTTAAACAAAATATTTTTTTAAGGTATCGGCCATTGATAGGAGGCATTGGCCGAACGCCCGCATGGTCAATCAATTGGTAGGCGCCTCCGTCGTAGACTTGCTCTATAACATAGGGCCCTTCCCATTTTGGGTCAAATTTCCCTTTGCTTTTGGACAGGATAATGGGTCGTTGAAGTGACCAGGTCTCCCTTCTTAAAGACTCTTGGTCTTACAAGCTTGTCATATGCTCGTGACATGTTCCAAATGATAGAACTTCGAGGTTCTCACAAATAAGATCCGGGCGACGCTCTTCAAGCGTATCCAGCTCTTGGAATCTGAGGCGAATTTGCTCATCTTGCGTAAGTTCATCATGGATGGCGACTTCGAAGTGCCGGGAGCTCCACCTCTAGTGGTAATATGGCTTCGTGCCAAACACCGGCCGAATACGGAGTTGGACCGGGTAGGCGTTCGGACGGTGACACGATACGCCCACAAGGCTTCATACAAGCGGTCATGCCAATCTCGCTTGTGCTTTGCGACTGCCTTCTTCAGGATCCCACCAAGCGTTTTTATTGAAGGCCTCTCGCCGCCATTTGCTTGAGGGTAATAACCCGTGGAGCAGTTCCACTCAATCTTGTATTTGCTTGCAAATCTTGCTATCTTGGTGGATGTGAAGGCTTTTCCATTATCAGATGTTATTCGACGAGGTATGCCGAAACGATAAATGATGTGTCTCTCAATGAAGTTAATAACATTATCAGACTTAACTTCTCTCAATGGAATCGCTTCAGCCCATCTTGAGAAATAATCGGTGGCCGCTAAGATGAAGCGATGGCCCCGTGAAGATGGCGGTTCGATCATGCCAATCACATCAATGCCCCAAGCATCAAACGGCCATGAGGGTATGGTAGGATGAAGAGGGACCGGGGGCTGGTGCTTGAAATCCCCATGTATTTGGCATTCATGACAGGACCGTGCTATTTTGATGCAATCAGCCATCATTCCTGGCCAATAGCATCCCATGAGTTTGATGCTGTGGTACATCTTTGGCCCACTTTGGTGTCCACCACACACTCCAGAATGAACCTCTTTAAGGGCTTTATTAGCCTCTTCTCGAGAAAGGCATCGGAGGGGTATTTGATGGCCAAAGGAACGCCTGTATAACACTCCAGCTTTGAGATGTAAGATGGGACATGCCGTAGAAACTGACGACGTTCGATAGGGTCACTTGGAAGTATCCCATGTTTGAAATAGTCGAGGAAGGGTTTGCGCCAATCTTGATCATGAACATTGGTTGTAGTCACGATGTTTACATCACCATTTTCTGGAATGAGATCGAGTACTGCTGGGAGGAGCCATCTTTCTTCTACTTTTATATTTGCTTCGCCATCAGGAAGGGCTAGGGAAGCCGCAAGTTCGGCTAGAGCGTTAGCAGATGCATTTCCACTTCGAGGGATATGGCTAATTTGAATATGCTCAAACTTGTCCATGAGCTTGCGTGCAACCGCATGGTATGACTTTAATTCGGGCTTACGAACTTCATAGATGCCATTCACTTGCCTCACGATTAGTTGAGAGTCCCCAAATGCATGTAGGACACGAATGTCCATAGAGAGGGCTAGCAGTAGCCCAAAGATGAGGGACTCATATTCTGCTTCATTGTTGGAGCATTCCTCTTTAAGCAAAGAGAATGAGTGGTGCATTGTATTTCTATGAGGGTTTTGAATACTATCCTTGTGCCCGCTCTTCTTTTTGGCATCTTGTTAGGGCCATGTTCAGTGCCGGCCGCTCCATTGAAGTATAGCTCCCAAGGGGCCTCAACATCGACTTCAAACACTTCTTCATCTGGTAGGTCCATTACCAATGGGGAGTCCTCTGGGACCGGATGTGCAACACGGAAATCTACCATCGCTGCGCTTTCTAGTGTGTTGACACTTGGAAGGTGAAAGCCCTTTTTGTTTCTAGCAAAATAGGTGGACAAATTGCACAACGGTGAGTGCACACCAAGAAGGCATAAATGCGACACTAGAGGACCATTTATATCATAAGGGAGCAGGGGCATGGTGATGCCTCCAGCATTGTTGATGTAGAGGGCGATGCCACTAAACCATTGCATTACACGGGACATGGGATGCATGATGACTCCAATGTCGTTGAAGTAGAAGTGATGCCAGAAACCATCATCATATCATATAGGACTAGGGAGGCATGGTGATGCCCCCAATTTTGTTGATGTGGAAGGATAGTGGGACACCTTCCCTGTGTTTGTTGTTGATGAAAGCTTCGGGTATGTTGGCTAACAGACCCGAGTACAAGCGGGCTGGATATAGTAGCTCGATCCCATGAATGGTAGGGCACCATAACTCACTGCGGTATCAATAACCATCTCCATCACAAGAGAGGCAAAATCATCTTTCGAGCAAGTATGGTTCAGATGGCGGAAGTCCATGCACACCCAGACTTGCATTTTCTTTTGTTATTGGCGCTATATCTGCGAGCCGTCAAGGATATTGTACTTCTTTTATAAACCCATCAATAGTTAGCCACTATGTCATTTTGTGATCTCGGTCGGCAGCGACACACCAATTGTTCATTTATAGGGCGATATTGAGAATATATTACCAACGCATCAGTGGCAACGCTTGGGTCTAGACTAGTCTCATCTGCATGTAGGACCATGCAAATGGTGTTGCTTAAAAAATTTGTCTATATTCTTCATGTTCCTTAGGCATGAGGGTGGCACTTATGAGGGTGGGCCATGGCTCTTTAGCACTCCAAAGGTTTATTTCAAGCAACTCCATGTTGATGTGTTGTACACCATCTTTTACTTGTCCAGGGAAGGGATTACATTTTTCACTTCGCCATGAGAAGCCAACATATACATTCTTTACATCATAGCATTGTTGCTCATTTCTTGGGCAGGTGGTAAGGTGCCCTAGTTCTCAACTTGAAGCTAGTAGTGGGGTTGAAGCTTCTAGCAATGACTTCGATGAAAGAAGCTAGTTGGGTTGAAGCTCCCAATAGCAGGGGTGAGGTTCCAAGTCCATGATTGGAATGAACCATCAAAACTTTGATTGCTCCACAGGTGCATTGGCGACCCTCATGTTTAATTTCTAGGGCTCAGTGTGATGAGCCTCTTGACATGGAGGATGGAGTGCACGTAGTAATTAAGTACTCCATCCCTGCTCAGGAATACTTTTGCATTGGTGCAGTGCACTCATGGTTTTGGATGAGGGATTACATTTTCCACTTCATCTTCCTTTGAGGGCCACCTTCGGGATGCCCGCAGCTATGGGACTTATACAAGGCAACTTTAGGTGCTTGCCCCCAGCTCTAGATGAGAAATATATAGAATGGTGCCTCAGAATGCCCTGTTGTTGGATTTATGTAGGGCAACTTTAGGTGCTTGCCCCCAGCTCTAGAGGTGAAATAGCAACCTCGCTTCACCTTTTCAAGGCAACCTTGGAGATGCCCCCAGCATATGGGCGTGAAGAAGGCTAGATATTTTGAGGGCATGGAGAAGTCGTCAGCTCTTAGCCACGCCAAGGGCAACGCCTCAGCTTTAGGATGAGAAATGCCAAGTTAAACAATTTTAGCTCGAGGCGTGTTTCATGTTCTTCCACTATCGAAATTGTGTAATCTCTGAGGTTGCTTGTTGTGTTTCTTGAACCTCGAAGGTTGCCCCCAGTACTTGGGAAAAAAACTAGCCCACGATCGGAAGTGTACGATGAGAAGTGTGTTTTCTCGTAGAAAATAGTTGTCACCTTTGAACTACGGACAAACTTGGGTAGCATGTACTGCCTGCTTGGTCTCTGTCATGACATCGAGATGGCCTTTTGTTGACGCATTCACCGAAGTGCCCACAATTGTTTGAGAAATGATGAATGTAAGTTTTACGGTTCTCGCTCTTCTTGCTTGAGGGGCACGTACTTATTGGCCATTGTTGGGGCCAAGTTACACCACTCACCATATTTGACTCATATGATGGAATGAGATTGCCTTCTTCTTTATCTTTTTGCATAAGGTTCTAGCATGTGCTTATTTAGCAAACAAAACATCTTTTTCACAAGCATTGGGAGAAGGAGCATCACCGAAACTGGTTTGACCATACCACTTGTTTGCATGGTTTCATATATGTATGTACACCCCGGCGAGAATAGCTTCTTATGCACATGACACAAATAGAGCTTCCCATCAATCTCCTCATGAATCAAGGATTTAACCTTTTTAGGATAATTCTCGGATACATGGTTGAGCAATCAGCAGGTGTAACTCTCATACTTAGCCAGCCTTCCTCCGTAACTCCATCTCGAGCAATGCAAGATTTGCATCGGAAGCCCTGGCATGCATGTTTGTTGACTTGAGCACTTCAACAAAAAAGCCTTGAGCGACTCTTGACATAAATAAGGTCCTCATATGTTTTTTAGCCTTGGCATGTAGCTGGGCATATGTATTATGCCACAAGCGAAAGGACAAGTATAGAAATACCAAATTGCATCACATGATTCGTGGCTCTAGGGCTGTCAAAATAGGCAAGCATACTTGCCCAAAAAAGAATAGCCCACTCAACCTTTGCACTTGAAATTTTCATCAGCAAAACATGTAGATCTCGGAGATGACGACAATTTTTTTTTTTTTACCATCGAGCATAGCGAAGATGGGAGGAGAACCATGTCCCACCGGGCGTGCCATTTTGTTTCGCCAAAAAATCGCTAAGAGCGGATCTCTCTGTGTTTAGGTGTGTCGCACTACTTAGTACTAATAAGCGTGGGCGTGCCAAGATACATTCGTATACAAATAAAGTAAATGTGCAATAAAACACAAGGGACAAAAGTTCAGGGAAATATCACTTTATTATTCATGAGAGATTACAAAGTACAATTTCCCACTTTAAATATATTTGCGCCGAGCCTCATCCGACAATCAAGTGATTGTGTGGCTTCTGGTTCATGGGGTCTCGAGAGGCCTCCAACTAATTACATCCGGCACTAGGCCGCGGAATACCTCCGATTAAGCTATCTTTGATGGTCATTGTTGTCGCCTCTGAATAAACAAGAGTTATCTCCCAAATATATGCATAAGCACAAATGAATGAAAATGGTGAAATGCTAGAGCCTCGTCGCCTCTAGCAAAGGTATCCGCCTCGCCGTGCGGATCCCAAAATGAAGTCAAGTGTTCGGCCTCGCCGGGTCACGAACAATGATTCCGCCTCGCCGGTCGCGGAAACAAAACGTCCCAGCCTCGTCGGTATCTGGGGAAGAAAATGACTTCATCTGATCACCGGCCTTGACGGTGCGGAAAGGTGGTTGATGAGTGTGAGACTTGTGCTCATGAGATACTCGGGAAATTGCTCCTTCATGAACTTCTGAGATCATTGGCGTGACGGCTCGCCAATTTGCATACGCGCGTGAACTCGAGCGCTTTGACATGACTAAGAATCATTTGCAAGGGTCGAAGTCGGGTTTCGGGCCTGTCGGAGCCCGTAGCTTGCTTGGACAAAGAAATCAAATATGAGGCCCCAAATAATAGGCCAAACAATAGCTAGTTTGTAGCTCGTGCACTACTCTGCTCACGTTGAATACATGGTACTGTACTCTTCGATTTGCTTTCTTGCCGTACGTATATTATGCATGTATACGCCTGCACACCAGTGTTCCTGGACCAAAGCCCGGCTTGCTAGCTTTTCTTTATTTGCTTCTTTGCTGTGTACAGATACATATGTATATAGCTTGCTTGCCGTATGTTATACAAATACATGCATGTTGGGCTGCTACTTAAGAGCCCATCCACAACTAGGGTACAGTTTGATAATGTCATGCTCGTCATGGGCTGCCCGGTTGGCCAAGCTCCTGGCTCATCAAGAAGTAGAGGCAGTGTCAGTGTGTCACCGGGCTGCCGCACCGCCGCCTACGTGGACATGCTCGCCGTTCCGGCCATCGCCGGACTTACTGTTGAATGGCATGCTTTGTCGAGCTGATGAAGGGCATTGTGTTTGCCACGGCCGTTGATCATCATGCCAAGGATCTGTATGTACGCCAGGGCTTGGATGCCGAAATTGCGTGTTCACGGGGCTGCTGCTTCTGCAGGGCTGCCGCGCTGGTTGTCGATGCACTGTGTTGCTCCCGCTGCCACGGTCGTGCTCAGTCCGACGTTCCGGCCATCGCCGACCACTGCACCTGTCGTCGTGGATGTACCGTTGCCGTTGCCAAGGCGGTGCCGCTGGAACTTGCTGGGTTGCTGTGCGTACTGCCGGCGTACGTAGATGCTGGGTTGTTGCCGCCGTCGGCCTGCCGATCACAGCCTCCATTAATCTGCCATGCCACTGGTGCACCACATGCATACTGATGAGGCCAGCCCTGCTATGCCGCTGGCATCGGATTGACACCGCTGCAGAGATGGTCGCAGGCGCCATCGTCGTCAGGGCTCACTGGGTCATCGCCGGGCTGCACTGTCCCGCCGCCGTCGTCGCTCCGACGCCGTTCCGGCCATCGCCGGGCTTGTTGCTGCCACGCCAGGCCATTGACGGGATGAACTGCTGATCTACTGCCGCTGTTGCTCCGGCGTCGCTCCGGCCATCACCGGACTTGCTGCTGCCACGGTTGCCGTCGTCAGGCCACACTGCCCCGCCGCTCAAGCTGCATCTTTTACTTGTATTTGTACTGATCTTGTCGCGAGCCGATCTTGCTGCTTGCCGCCGTGTTCTCGCCGGGATGCCGTCGCTGTGTCTCGGACGGCCATCATCATCTCTTCTTCTCCGCTGTGCTGGTCATCGATCCGGGCCGCCGTCACCGCGCCGCGGGTTTGCCCATGTAACCTACAACTATGCAAAAGAGAGATAAGATGAAAACAAAAATAAGTAAAGGACCTCACCCTTGAAGTGAGGAGCCATGGATGTCGAGGATGCCGGAGTTGATGTCGGCGTGCTCGCTGTGAAGGACGGAGAGGTTGACGGCGTCGCTGCCGCGCTTGCCGGCAACGATGCAGGTGTTCTGTAGATGTTCAACTTGCCGGAGATGATGTAGATCGTGCCGGAGACGACGATGTAGAGGTTCGGCCTGCCGGAGATGATGTGGACGACCTCGCCGGAGACGACGTAGAGGACGAAGTGCTTGGCGAGGAGGAGGTCGACGACGCCGCTGCAGTGCTCGCAGACGATGTGGGTGCAGTGACGGCGTGTGGGTGATTAGCAGGGCGCGGTGGCGTGATGCGGTGGAATGGTGGTGTCGTGCGCAGCCTGGCGGCGTGGTGTGGAGATGGAATGTGTGTGTTGAGGAGGGAGAGTTGGCCTCCTTTTATAGGCCAAGGCTAGGGCTTTGATGAGGCTTGAGGCGGTGGCCAAGAGCGCCGCCATCAATCTGTTGGGGAGCTGCCGAAAGAGACGGACGTCCGGCAGCGATGCGCTTCAAATTTTGAATCAGCCTGGCTTCCGAGCGGCAAGGGGCAGGCGCCGGTCATATGAAATTTGAACTGAGGTTATCTGCTTGGCGAGCTTATCCAATCGCATCGCATACCAGAACCTTCTAGAAGATCTCGGCCCAAGTATGGCACATATTGCCGCAGCGGCGTATTTGTACGTGTACACGTATAACGGGCTGACCAAGGTACGTTAGCTTTTTAGGCTAGGAAGCTAGCAAGCTTGCATGGGCCATGCATAAGCTATCTCGTCGGGGGCCCATAATTAATTATGATTAGTGATTGCTAATGGCCGGTGTTAAGCTCAGCCCAAATAATCTTCACGTGCCCTGCCTTTGCATGCTGGTGCAAACCGGGTAAAACAAAAGCCATAGCGATTGTGCATTTGTACTCGTATACACCGAGCAATGGGCCTATAATTAGCAATACGCTAATTATTTTATTCATTCAAGAGTTGATCATGGGGCTTGGTGCTCTCGGCAACAAGCCACACATGTGCCACTTGGATATAGGCCATATACACATAAGCCAATATTGTCATTGATTAGTAGCCTTGTACTCAACAGATGTTTATTAGACAATTGGTACATATTTAATGACCAAATATTTGTAGTCCATATTTCATAGGCATCATGTCACTGCCCAACTATTTTATACTCTTCGTTTGACTCATATCAAATGGGATATTTAATATTACAACATGCCAAAATCTCATCTTACACTCACCAAATCCCTCACCGCCTCCAGCAGTGACATGCAAGGGCAAGTCGCTGCCCTGCAGCAAGAGCGTACAACAGCGGCGTCCTTCTCTGGTTCAAGAGGCTCAGGCCACGGCTACCACCAGGGCGATCGGCCTCCCCATTTCCTGTTGGGCTCTTCCCATGGGATCCAGGACGATGTCGGCACCTTCCTCGTCCGTTATCTAGCACTGCAGCTCGAGGACGAGCTGGTCCTCAAGGGAGGGGGAGATGTCATGGAAAGATCCTAGAGTATATTAGAGTATAATTGGTAGATAATCTGCTGCTACAATTCACTACTGGCTGCAAGCAATTGCAGTGAAACTTCCTAGCAGCCAATTAGGACATAGAACAAAGACTTGACTGCTACAGCAGTCAAGTTCTCCTCTTTGTAATTTCTATGAACTAGAGGAATGCTGGAAAGTAGGGCCAAGGAGCCAGCCAACCCCTATATGTATGCAGGAACCCATTTGAATGAGGAAGCAATGAACAAGAATGAAGTTATCTCTAGTCTCATCCCCTGCTACCTCTGAGTCTCATCCCTCAATCTCTCAAGCTCTTGGCAAAGCATAAGGCTTAGTTATCCCTTTTATGAACTAAGGTTCATAACAGATGACTTGTGGGAGTCTGATATATGGACCAATTTGCTAAGAACTCCACTTGATGCTGCAGGTCAAGTAATGATTTTAGTAACAACTCGGCATGATACAGTTGCAAAGGCAATTGGAGTTGGACATATGCACCGAGTTGAATTGTTGTCAGTCGAAGTAGGATGGGAGTTACTCTGGAAGAGTATGAACATTTTTGAAGAAAACGAAGTGCTCAACTTGCGTGACACTGGAACTGAGATTGTTCAGAAATGTGGTTGTCTTCCTCTTGCAATTAGGGTTATAGCTAGTGTCCTAGCATCGAAGGAGACAACAGAGAATGAATGGCAGAAGATTCTATACAGCAATGCTTGGTCAATGAGTAAGCTTCCTGCTGAAGTGAGAGGTGCTTTGTACTTGAGTTATGACCAGCTGCCACATAACTTGAAGCAATGTTTCCTTTATTATGCTATGTATCCTGAAGATTGGTCAATGCACCGTGATAATCTTGTAAATTTTTGGGTTGTTGAAGGCTTTATTGAGAAACAAGAGAACCAATTAATGGAAGATACAGCCGAAGAGTACTACTATGAGTTGATCTCAAGGAACCTTCTATTGCCCAATCCTATTTATGCTGACCACAGCAGGTGCAAAATGCATGACCTATTAAGACAGCTTGCTCATCATTTATCAGAGGACGATTGTTTCTTCGGAGACCCATAAATGCTGGAAGGTACATTTGTATCGAGACTACAACGTGTGTCAATTGTTTTACCAAGTGTGGATAATCAACAACTCAAAGTGAGAACTATAATAAGCTTTTGTGACAAGTCTCTTACAATTGAACCTTCAATGTTCAAAATATTTTTGTATGTTCGTGTTTTGGATCTCAGCAGGTCAAGTATATTGGAAGTACCAAACTATATTGGAAGTTTAATTCATCTGCGTTTGTTCAATCTTCAGGGTACTAGTATAAGTTGCCTTCCAGGGTCCATTGGTTCATTAAAAAATCTTCAGGTACTGAACTTGCAGCAGTGTGGCAGTTTGCACAATATTCCTTCAGCAGTCACTCGATTATGCAGCTTAAGGAGTCTTGGCCTAAATGGCACACCAAGTAACCAAGTTCCAAATGGAATAGGCAGATTAAAGTCCCTCAATAATTTAGGAGGATTTCCTATTGGTCGTGACAGTGCTAATAGAGCTAGAATGCAAGATGGATGGAACTTGGAGGAGTTAGACACTCTTATGCATTTGAGGAGTCTAGAATTGATTAATCTAGAAAGAGCCGGTCCTTGTAGTACCGATTCACTTTTAATAAACAAAAGGTATCTCAAAAATTTATATCTATGGTGGACTGAAAGTACAAATGAACCATACTCTGAAGATGTTATAATCAATATTGAGAAAACTGTTGATTTGCTGATCCCTGCGCACAACCTGGAGTATCTCGTTTTTGGGAATTTCTTTGGACTGAGGTTTCCCACCTGGCTTGGTACTGCTACCCATTTGCCTTCACTGACATATTTGAAGCTCACAAATTGCAAATCATGTGTACATCTTCCACCAATCGGTCAGCTCCCCAACTTGAAACATCTGGGAATCGAGGGAGCCACTACAGTCGCCAGGATTGGATCCGAATTTGTTGGCTATGTGGTGGGTAATCTCAGATCTACCAAGTCAGTAGCTTTCCCCAAGCTTGAAACATTGGTCATCTGTGATATGCCCAACTGGGAGGAGTGGTCCTTTGTTCCTGAAGAAGAACAAGAAGGAACAACAACAAGTACGGGAGGAGCAGAGGATGAGGCTGATGCAAATCAAATGGGGGACGCCCCACCTCCAAGGATGCAGCTGCTGCCACAACTTAAGAAGTTGCAACTTATCTGCTGCCCCAAGCTGAGAGCCCTCCCACCACAGCTTGGACAAGAGGCCGCCAGCTTGAAGGATCTCCTTTTAAGAGATGTGCATAGCCTTAAGGTGGTGCAAAACCTCTGTTTCCTCTCAGAGTGCCTTGAAATCGCAGGTTGTGAAGGCCTAGAGAGGGTCTCAAGTCTTCCTCATGTGAGAGAACTGCGGGTAGCTCGCTGTCCAAATTTAAGCCGTGTGGAGGAGCTGTGTAGTCTCGAGCAGTTGTGGCTGGACCAAGATATGCAGGACCTCTCCTCACTGTGGGTGCCAGGGCTCAAACACGGACGCCAAAAATGCTCTGACAATGAAGACCTCGAAGTGTTCACATGGACCTAGATACTGCTGATACATCATACACCGGGTCAAGTGGGCAGCACAGCCTCAAGGTATGAACATACTAACTTGCTTTGGCATTAGTTTGGATGTGCGTCCCTGCTCCTTTCTTGTGTTGTCCCTTTAGTGATGTTTTGTTTTTATTTTGGAATTTGTCTTGTGTAGGAAGGAGAGAGGACTGCTCATGAAGAAGACCTGTCCTTGTTGATCAACCCAAGCAGCCATCTAACATGCTACGCCATGTTTGGTCTACGTGCGTATCTGAATGAAGTCATGATTCTCGTGTTTTGCAGTTTCGTTTCCTGAAGTTGTGAGAAACATTACTTTTTGTTGTTTGGACTTTCAAGTCCCCAGCGTGTACGCTTGCTGCTTCGTGAATTCAGAGTGGAGCGTTTCTGCAGGACATCATATTTTTCTGTCTTTTCCCTGGGTCCTCAGAATGTCAGCCTTGCTCTGCTTTTGCTCCAATCGTGGTACGTCCTGCTCGAGGCGGCAATGGCCAGTTGCTTGTTCCGTGGAGCGCGCCCAGGCCGTCGTGTGTATAGCTGCAGCTCGTGACAGACAGAGTACCACTCTGCTGTTCAGTGCAAGTGCTTCTATGTTTTTCCACTCGTAATTCTGCTGATGGTAGACAAACTGCAGAAGTGTTGCAAGTGCTACTGTACGTAATTGTACTCAGTACTGGGCAACTCGTGGTGATGCTACTTCAGGGACGATCCTATCATGTGGCCTTGTTAGCTGGGTGCGTGCCGAACCACTGCTAATGAAATTCGATTTCTTTGCAACCGAATTCACAGTGCATCGAGAGGTTTAATTCATTCCATCTCTGAAGATGTGCATAGTCAGATTTCAGGCGTACGTCTATCACCACCTGTATGTATATATGCCCGCTCAGCCCGGGCGTGTTATACGCCAACCACCCATGAGGTGGGCCGGCCCAGCAACACCCGCCCTGGCGCTCATCTTCCCTCTCTTCCTCGCCTTCGTCTTCCACAAGCCCGCCGTCTTCCCTCCTCGTGCCCCCCCCTGCCGCGGCGCCCCTTCTTCCACTTCCCCCTTTTTCTTCTCCCCGTTTGGAAACCATAGCCGCCATTGTCGTGGCCGCTTCCGAGCTCGAACCCCGCCGCCATGGGCGACCCCGCTCCCCGCCGCCTACCCCGCACGGATGAGGATGAGTCCGGCTGGCCCGGCCGCGGCGCCCCGCCGCCCGAGCTCACCGCCGACCACCGCCGTGTCGGCAACCGTGGCCGGCCGGCCACCCGGATTCTACAAACCTGGAGGAAGCATTGAGGGGAGGGGGAAGGCCGACACTAACTTCGGGAACGCTCGCCGGCGTCCGTCGTCGTCGCGGCCTCCGACTCCAGCCCGGGCGAGCCCCGCGTCCAGGCCGGGCTGGGCAGGCCGAGGCCAGCGCACCAAAGGGGTGGTCGGCGCGATGTTTGGTGCTGATCGGCGCCACCTCCGACTCCGGCTCCGCCCGAGCCCCCGCGCGCGCCGGGCTGGGCAGGCCGTAGGCCGCGCACCAAAGGGGTGGTCGGCGCGATGTTTGGTCCGATCGGCGCCAAACATCGCCCGGCTCAGCCCACACTCATCAGATCTTCACCCCTGCCTCATGTACACGCCTCTCGAATGCAGCATCCTTGTCTGTTGGATGTTTGGCGCGTGGTGCGCCCCCAGCTCGCCCCTTAGCCCGCTGGTCCCGCCTTGCACCGCCCCTAGGACCCCCGACCGCAGCACGCCCGTCCGCCCGCCCCCAGCCCCTCCAACCGAACAATATAAAACGCCCGAAGGAAACACTTGCAAAAACATGGAACAACTTGCAGCAATATAAGACTAAAACAATTAAATCATTGGAAACCTATTATTACAAAGATCTTACTATTACCAACCGAGGCTCCATTACTAATTGGAGGCTACAAATAAGGCTCCACATTAATTCTTACCAAACACTCTAGAAAAAGAGATAAATGCTAGAAATTCTCACAATAATCAAAAAAATTCGCCATCAAATCGATGACTAGAGCTATCTATAACCATCAGATCTAATTTAACTTTTGAAAAAATTACCCACCATGCCATTTTATATATAGATAGCAATAGTAGTAAAAAAATACCCTAAATCTTTCCGTGCCAACAAAATCTTGAATTTTTTATCGACATGCACAGAATTTGTTAATAAACTAGTATCTTCCACGGTGAATAAATGAATAATGCACCATCCCTACTACTATACTTATATCGATTGATTTTTATGTGCTAGATATTTTTTATTGATCAACAGCCCATTAAAAAATATCTCCTCCCGTGTGGTCAAAACGTTTTTGGCAATGATATTTAAGGCTACCCCGCCGTTGAGTATTTTATTTATCCTATGTGGCCAGAGTTTTTTTTGCCAACGATATTTTAGGATATTTTTATTTGTAGCGAGCTGGAAAAAAAAATAAAAGATAGAAATTTCACATACTAATTAGATATCAAATCTATATGCTCTCCCTTCTGTAACTATTAGATCTATTTAATTTTGTAAAACTTAACCACTCTGCCATTCCTGTTTATATAAAAAAAAGAAAATAATCTATTTATATCACATAAACCACGGGATTATTATTAGTCAAGTCAACAATTTATCTCCTTCGTGTTTCTCGCATGCGCTGGCGCCGAGTAGTTCGCTCCCGCGGTGGTACGAGTAAGGACGACGACAAGGTCAGGATGCTGCGCCCTGGCATCCACATCTTTGACCTCATCTACATCTATGTCTGTCTACATGGCAATGCATACCGCCCACTCTGCAGGACAGACGTGGAGACAGCCATGTTATGGCGGCCGTGCCGAATGCCAATTGCTCCAGGGTATGTTATGGCGGCAGTGCCGAATGCCAATTGCTCCGGGGTAAGGCCCCGACTGATTGACTTGCCGGTTCCTCCTATACAAAAAGGAACATAATTGTTTGCGCTCATGGCAACAACATGTTGTTGTTCATGTGGGGAGTGAAGCACCTCCTGTTTAGTTCCTTTTGTTCTGAGTTATGACTGTATTTGATTTTATTTATATCTGTTCTGAGTTCAGAGTTCATATCGTATTCCAAATTTTCTGAAAATAATTCCGATGATATGGCCTTAACCTTTGAGCATGATATTTCCCGAAATTAGGTGAGGAACCTTTCTATTTTAGAGTTTGTATTGAAACATGTGGGTATCTTGGTGTCGGATCTACTTCAACTATATGCATATTTTTATGAAAGGTGAAGTTTAATTTACGTCGATATGTGGTGGTTCCCCATGTTCTTTATTAGTTTATTTATTCAGTTTAAACTGGTGGTCGTAGGCTAGCAGAAGAAGTGGGTCCTGTTGACTCTTGAGCCCCTGTGATGTAGCATGAAGTTTTATTTTCTGATTGTTTGGGGCGGGAGGTGTATGATTGAATAGATTGTGTCTTTGTAGGACGTCAATTAAATGAGAGCCTATAGGTGTGTTTGGATGCGATGATTACCCTGCAGGACCGGATGGGCCAAACCAGATTTCATGTGTTTTGGTTCTGATGTGAAAGGACAGATGAGAGGATCTATTTCATCCATGTCGAAGAGACTAATGAGAGGATCTATGTGAAGCAACGAAAGGAGAGGAGCGGTGCGGAAACTCAAAGGGTGGCAATTCACCAGTTACGGTGACGTTCGGTGTCCATGACATCAACATCAACGATGACATAGGCGGCATACTAAAGGTATGACAATCTTGCTAGCTAGATCCCATAATTGTAATTGAATTTTCTATGTAACTGGTATGATCCTTATTGATCATTAGATCTATTTTCCGTTTTAATTTAACTATCCTTAGATTACTTCAGACAAATAAGTTCGTACATTGTCATCCTTATTGACTATAATGTATAATTTTATTTGTTCCCTTTAATAATAATGTCATTGGATTAACAAAACCTTTCAAATCTACGTGTAAATATTAACATAAGCTATTGAAAAATAATCCAACATACAATTTTTAAAACTTACATTAGTGTAAATATTTTTCTATAGGCTTATGAAGCATTGTAAAATATCCTTAGTAAAACCACATATATCGTAATAGCAATGTTCACTTAAATATTAGTACCTTAAATTTAACCATTATTAATAAAACAACAACATCTTTTAGTGGCATGGTGCATGCCAAAACAACTATTTGTGCCATCGTAAGAATTAAGAGTGTAGCCTAGGACCTATAATATTCTTTTAGTAAAATAAAATATGAGAATTTTGAAACAACGATACAATAAGCATAAGAATTTAGAATTAAAATACAGATTTGTTAAACTACATATTTTCATAATGTCACATAAAGGGACGAAATTTGTGTTTCTATACTTTGAATTTATTTATGCTTCAACTAGAAATTATTACTCACAAAACTGCTATGAATGAAAAAGATATATCATAAAACCCTTACAAAAAAAATCTAAAATATTTTTTCATCCAATCGTACACTAATTTCACCATTGTAAATAGTAGTCACTGCAGAGCAATTAATAATGCATAAATTTAGGGAAAATAATAAAAAATTTAGGTTCATGTCGTCAAACTAAAAGACTGCAACCATGGTAGTTTACCAAATGCGTCAAGTAGATGTATATTGTATATATTACTAAGTAGAGAAAAAGAACTATGAATATATATGGATGAAGAGTATCTATTATTTAGAATATTAGTGAAGAGAAAATATCTTAAAGGAAAAAGTCTAAATCACACCCCACCTTTGAGAGGTGGTCTAAATCACCCCTAACCTTTAAAATGGTCTAAATCACCCCCGAACTTTTGAAAACCGGTCAAATAACCCCCTAAAGCAGTTTTTGAAAAATCATAGAAAATCATAGAAAAATCATAAAATGGAAAATAAAATTGTGCTAGAGACTCCAAATGAGTAGATCTACACAATGAACATATAATATGGTATACTTTAGTACATTTTTTTTGTTGTAGCTTTAGATTTATGCTTTTCCTCGTAGTTGTAAAAAATGTACTAAAGCATACCATATTATATGTTTATTGTGTAGATCTACTCATTTGGAGTCTTGCACAATTTTTTATTTTCCATTTTATGATTTTTCTATGATTTTCTATGATTTTTTAAAACTGCTTTAGGGGTAATTTGACCGTTTTCAAAAAGTTCAGGGTGATTTAGACCATTTCAAAGGTTATGGGTGATTTAGACCACCTCCTAAAGGTAGTGGTGTGATTTAGACTTTTTTCTATATTAAATATATGTTATTTTTATATGTTAGTTTCTCATAAGATTCTAACCCGCGCGAGAGCACGGGTTGATGAACTAGTTTGCCTAAAGCATATGAACGTCTAGATTAAAACGATGCTTTGGAAGTTGTTCTTCCTCTCGTGTCTGACCAAAGCAAAGCAGGCCAAGCTTTCGTTTGGGGCCTCCTCGATAGCAAAGCAACCAATTAATGTAACATGATTCCTTCTACTTTTTTCTTTTTCTAAAGAAGTAATAAAGAATAAAGATGGATGGAACATGTTCTTCCTCTCGTGTCTGTTTGAGATACGTTTTTGGAAGTTGGAACATCACATCCAAGCTGCATCCATCTGAACAAGCACTATTGATGATGTGTTGGATAAACTTGGCTTATTATGTATTGAGTGGTTGAATAGTTCAAAATGGATTATAAGTTGAACAATCTGTGTATGCATGCAAGGACCAGACAATTTCAGCCTAGGGTTGCATCCAAGCCATCACAGATTGAAGTGAAACAAGGAACTGCTCATTGGAAATTCCTCAAGTCTAGCTTGAGCTGTCTTGGCTTCAAATTTAAGCCTACCTAACCTAGCCAACAGAGTGCGGCAGGTGTTACATCTGCAGCCACTGATGCACATATGCTGCCTCAGTGACCTGTCCAAGAAGATGCCTGCTCTACGTCAATGTCAGGTAGGGCAAGATTCACACGATTTGGAGTCGCCGAATAAATTCTCCACTTCCACAGTGTCTGGTCCATTGGAGGATTGCTTTGGTGGTGCCAATGCAATAATTGGAGGAAGTAACAGAGAGGATGCTTCAGTAGGAACGAGGGACTGCTCTTTGCGTTCTCCGCCGGCCCTTCTCTTTCTACATCCTTCCAATTCGAATTGGTACGCTATATGTCCGGGTCAGTTCAGTGGCTTCAGATCTGTTCATCTTTCCTCTCTTCTTTGATGACTGATTGACCTGCATCATTTTTGTTGGATTTAACTGGTTGAAGCAATCTGGTTCGGGTCGGAGTGGAAGTTGGGGTTAACACCTGTCATCTTCTGCAGCAATCTGGCCAGTGTGCAGGCTATATGCTGTCCAAGGTATGTTCTTCGTTATGAAAAAGCTTTCATTTCCTTCACTTGATAATAAGACGTTCTGATGTCCTTCTTTCTTTTTCTCATAGCAGTTGTTTGGTGACGCACTATTAGAGATATGCATAGCTAAGTATATATCCTTCTACATGCACTGAGAGAGCGAGCAGAAGCTTGATTCTGGACAGTGTAATCATTTCTGTAGGAGTGCAAAAACAATTTGCATTGAGATGTCCTTATGCAGAACTCTGATGACTGTCCGGTGTTCAGCCTGCTCCTAAAACTTTTACTTAGTGGTAATTCGTCTTGTTAAATAATTACATGCTACGTTCTTATTGTCATAGGTGTTCATCAACCAAACAGCCATTTAGCCTGCTAAGCAGTTCTACTTGTCCCCACTCTTTGCAGGATCAGCCGTGTGATCTGTTGGTTTTCGTTCTCTTCTGGTGATCGAGTGATAGTCCTCAGTGACGTTGTCAATTTTCTTCACTGATAGTCCTGTGTTCCTGCTCTTAAAATTCTTATTTAGTGGTAATTAGAGTTGTTAACTAATTACATGCTAAGCTCTACTTGTCATAGTTATTGATCAACCAAGCAGCCATCTAATCTGATAAGCAGTTCTACTTGTCCACTCTTTGCAGGAGCTGCCGGTGTGATCTGTTGGTTATCTGAAGAAACTGCTTGGGGAAGATGATTACGGCAGGATCTTATTACCAAGCACTTTTCCTTCTTGGTTAAGATTAGTATTTGTGCTTCAGATTTGCACGTTCTAATCCAGTGCAAAACAGAAAGGATCTGGAGAAGAGCATTGGCCGCTCCACTGATAGTGATTAGTTAATTCATGGGAGCCAACACTATTGCAAATACTGGTGTATCTATAGAGACTTATCTATATAAATATTCTCTGCAATATTTCATTCCTCGCTTCAGTGACCATGCTTCAGTAGGCACTGCTCTTTTGGTTTTCACTTTCCAACAGCTTATCTGGTTCTCTGCGTCCTTGTCAATTTGGTAAGCTCAACTTAATCAATTTGTCACGAATGGCTTCAGACATCTTCGAATCTTTTCACTAACTAGATCACTCCTAGTTTGTGTAATTGCATATGTTGAAATTAATTTATTTTTGTTTCAGAGGAAAAAGTCATACAGACAGATAGTGATCTACATCTTCATCACTCTACTGTCAGTTCCTCTACCTCACGCATGTTCAAGGCTTGTTTTCTGTGGCCTGCTCCCAGGAATCCAGTTAGTCAAGAAATAGCTATGATTTCATTAGACATTTTTCCTAACACAAGCCAGATTTGCATGTGCTGATCATGTAGTGATAGCAGAAGTTTCATGCATATTCAGGTATGATTCGAAATGGGATAACATTAACAATACAGATGGGATCAGCAAAACTTGCACTGACACACAAACTGCATCCATTTCCAGTTACTAGCTAAGCATATTCAGGTATGTATCTTTTATACTTCTAATATATCAGATTCACTAATGGTGATTATTCTTGTTGGCTGCAAAAACTATGAGTTATATCTATTGATTCAACCAGCCTTTAGTTCTCTCTACTTTTTGCAGTCGGTGCCAAAGTGCGATAGATTGAGAGAGTCCTCTGTTAAATATTCTCTATATATATTCTTTACCAAGCTGCTTGTTTAAAATTTGTTTGGCCTTACTCAGTGAAGATCTTAAACCAAAGTGTCATGTTCGGGCGCACGTACACTAGGCGTCGCCGAGCCCGGGACGTGCGCCGTGCCCAGGAGCGCGCCGAGCAGCATGCAAAGGCCACACATGGGGACATGCCAGGCGCCGGCTCCACCAGTGGCTAGGAAGGAAGGAGATGTGCTTCAGTGGCTAGGAGGTGCTTCTATTTTTAGTTCATTGATTTGTGGAGGTGCTGTATGAGCGCACCGTAGCTAGTGCTGCATTGAGTAATTCTCAAATAAGTGAATGAGAGTGGTCAGAGGAATAATTGAGCGCTGAGAGAGATTATAGGAGAGTGATTGACGAGGGATTGGCAGGCCACTGCCTTTATGTAAGCCGCATGGCTCTTCATCGGAATTAAGCAAGTTGAAACCAATCTCCTCTCTTCCTATTCTCTCAAGCAGTCGGCCAGGGGTATAACCCGGCGACGAACTCCGGCGTGGGGGTATAACCCTGCCGGCCACCACGGGTCAGGGCTACGAGCTGCGTAGCCAAGGCCCTTCCTGTTCTTGGGCTAAACGCCCTTGACACAAAGATGCATTGATTATCAGAGCAAAACCCTCTTGGAAGATAAAGTTTGTAAAGGTAAGAGACCCAAGCACGCTTCTCTGTATTGTTTTGTTGCTTCCATGATGTTGTTATTTTTCCAAGAAATGTTTCCTTCTTTTTGCGAACTGTTGGTACTTATATACATCATGTTTTTTTTTTAAAGAACCGGTAATCTGGCTTTATTAATAAGAAGCAGAATTTCAACTTACAAGTGTGAGGGGCGCTAACTCATATGACAGAACCGTCCAAAATTTGATAAAAACACCTTTTAAGCTTTTTATGGAAAAAAAGAGAGTATCTCGGCTTTTAAAGAAAAAAAAAAATAATATGGCGGTATATGCTAAATTTAGTGAATGTAATCCCATTTTGAGACCAAGCTAACACATTTTCTCACCATTCCTATTTATTGCCATTCATTTTTCTCAATTGGAAGATACGTAACATATAGCTGCAATGGTGCTTCTTGATATTGTTTGGTTGCTTCTATGACGTTCTTGTTTTTTCCTAAGAAAAGTTTAGTTCTTTTGTGGTTGGTACTTATATCAATGATGTTACTAGGTCAAATTATGATACGACAAGTTTCATGCTATTTGGTTTTTGCTATAAGGAAAGAGAGAATACCTCAGCCTTTAAAAACAAAAACAATAAGCTTGTATATGTTAAATTTAGTTAATGTTATCCCATTTCGAGATCAAGTTAACACATTTTCTCATTCATTGCCGGTCTACAACTATTTTCGTGCATCTCCAAAAAATCTTGGTCTGATGGCAACCATACTTGAATCTTTCATCAAGAAGTTGCAAGATATTGTTACAGAGGAGGCCATACTAATTTTAGGTGTTAAAGAAGAGCTCATAGAACTGCACAGAAGAATGGAGCAAATACAACGCTTTCTTAATGACGCAGAGCAAAGAAGTATAAAAGAATCAGCTGTTAACAATTGGCTTGGTCGGCTAAGAGATGCTATGTATGACGCTGATGATATCATTGACTTGGCCAAATCCAAAGGAAGAAAGCTATTGCCAAATCATTCTTCATCAGTTTCAAGCAGTTCAAAAAAACATGCAGTGGCCTTTCCCTTTCCTCTTGCTTTGCTAACATCCAGACACGTCGTGAGGTTTCTGTTGAGATTAAAAACTTGAACAAAAGAATTGATATCATTTCAAAGGATATAGTATTTACTTCACTCACAAGTACACAACCAACAGTAACAGTATCAGTACCAAAACAGAGACAAAGTTCTAGCCATGTTGAGCCGAATCTTGTTGGTGAGGAAATCATACATGCTTGCAAAAATATAGTAGATTTGATTCTTAAGCATAAGGAAAAAAGTTCTTACAAGCTTGCAATCACAGGAACAGGAGGAGTTGGTAAGACAACACTAGCACAAAAAATATACAATGACCAAAACCTAAAAGGGAGATTCAACAATAAAGCATGGGTTTGTGTTTCCAAAGATTTCTCTGAAGTAGCTATTTTAAAGGAGATTCTTCGGAAAGTTGAAGTACAGTACAAGCAAGATGAATCAATAGATGAGCTCCAAAGTAAGCTAGAATCATCCATTCGAGATAAGACTTTCTTTCTTGTGTTGGATGATGTGTGGCAGTCAGATATTTGGACAAATCTACTAAGCATCCCATTGCAAGCAGCAACCACAGGGATAGTTCTTTTGACAACTCGATCTGACACCATTGCTGTAGAAACCAGAGCAGACCATACACATCGAGTTGATTTATTTTCAATGGATGTTGGATGGGAGTTACTATGGAGGAGCATGGGCATCAAAGATGAAAAAGAAGTGCAAAATATGAAAGATTTAGGGATTGATATTGTTCATAGATGTGGTGGTCTTCCTCTTGCAATTAAGTTAATTGGTAGAGTGTTAGCAACCAAAGATCCAACTGAGAATGAGTGGAAAAAGATTTTAGGAAAAGAAGCTTGGTTCGTAACTAAACTTCCTAGTGAGATAACAATTGCTCTGTATCTAAGTTATGAAGAGCTGCCACACCATTTGAAGCAATTCTTTATCTATTGTGCTTTGTGGCCCGAAGATTCAGTTATTTACCATGATGATATTGTGAGGATGTGGGTCGCTGAAGGCTTTGTGGATGAGCAAGATGATCGACTACTTGAAGATATAGCAGAAGAACACTACTATGAGCTGATCCAACGAAATCTCCTGCAACCAGATTATTACTATGCTGACCTCAGTCATTGCAGAATGCATGATATGTTAAGGCAACTTGCATGTTATTTATCTAGAGAAGAATGTTTTGTTGGTGAGCCAGAGTCAACCGGGGTTAATGTTATGAGTAAATTCCGACGTATTTTAATTGTCACTACAAAGGATATGGTTGTGTTACCTAGACTGGATAAGGGGAAGTATAAAGTGAGAACATGCAGAACTTCCAATACCAAGTCTTTGAGATTCGATGATAACATATTTAAAATATTTCCATACATCCGAGTTTTGATTTGACAAATTCACAGATACAAAATGTTCCATCTTGCATTGGACATTTGGTCCATCTACGACATTACTAGACCTGGATGGGACTGACATATCTTCTCTCCCAGAGTTCATCTGTTATCTCATAAACCTTCAAATATTGAATTTGCAAAGGTGTAATTCTTTGCATAGTCTTCCTTCAGGAATAACTCAGCTATGCAACTTGAGGCGACTTGGCTTAGGGAGCTCACCAATAAATCAGGTTCCCCAAGGTGTTGGCAGACTAACTTTTCTCAATGATTTACAAGGGTTTCCAGTTCATGGTGGCTCTTATAACAATTCTAGAATTCAAGATGGATGGAATCTAGATGAATTGGATCCCCTTTGGCAGTTGAGGAGGCTGAATATGGTCAATCTGGAAAGAGCAGTTCCTCCTAGTAATGATTCCTTGCTATCAAACAAAACACACCTCAAAGAATTAATGCTAGGTTGCACTGATCAAATACATGAGCCATACTCTGAACATGTTGTAATCAATATTGAGAAAACCTTTGATTTGCTAATCCCTGCACGCAACCTGGAGAATCTCTGTTTTAGAAATTTCTTTGGTCGGAGGTTTCCCACCTGGCTAGATACTGCTACCCATTTGCCTTCACTGACATTTTTGAGCCTCATATATTGCAAATCATATGTGCATCTTCCACCAATAGGTCAGCTCCTCAACTTGAAATATCTGAGAATCGAAGGAGCCTATGCAGTCACCAGGATTGGACCCGAATTTGTTGGCTGTGAGGTGTGTAATCTCAGATCTACTGAGCCAATAGCTTTCCCCAAGCTTGAAACATTGGTCATCCAGGATATGCCCAACTGGGAGGAGTGGTCCTTTGTTGCTGAAGAAGAACAAAAAGGAACAACAGCAAGTACGGGAGGAGCAGAGGATGAGGCTGATGCAAATCAAAAGGGGGACGCCCCACCTCCAAGGATGCAGCTACTTCCACGATTGAAGGGGTTGTACCTTGACCACTGCCCCAAGCTGAGAGCTCTCCCACCACAGCTTGGACAAGAGGCCACCAGCTTGAAGGAGATCCAATTAAGAGAGGTGCACAGCCTTAAGGTGGTGGAGAACCTCCGTTTCCTCTCAGAGTACCTTTTGATCTCAGGTTGTGAAGG